>PVIJ01000144.1:141172-343092 GCA_004024925.1 Scalopus aquaticus
CCCACCCCCAACCCCCCAACCCCGCCACCCTCGGAACCATTGTTCTGTTGTCACAGGCTAAGGGTGTTTTGCTTTGTTTTGTTTGTTCATTTGCTTTCTTCATTGTCCTCAAGTGAATGAAATCACGCAGCATTTGTTTTTCTTCTTCTGCCTTATTTCATTTAGATGATCCCCTCTAGGTTCCATCCAGGTTGTTGCAAATGGCAATATTTCAGACGTGTGTTCATGTCTTCTGTGATTCTGCCCCTCCCATGCCTTCTTCCATGATGCTTTTAACAGAACAGTGTTTCAGTGAATATATGTTGAATTAACTAATGGTGGAAAATGGTGCTGCCTGGATTGATGATTAGCAATTATGGGACTTCTAAAGTATTTTTCGTTGGGAAGATTTCAAAGTTACACAAAAACAGAAAGAAAAATATAATGACCCTCCAGCATACAAACCTAGTGGCAACTGTTATCAATATTTTCCCAACTTTGGTCCACCCTCTCCCACAATTTTTTGCTTTTAGTTTTTTGCTGCCATATTTTAAAGTAAATCCCAGCTGTGTTATTTCACCTCTAAATACTTCCTCCTGGATGACACAACAGATAAAGATTTCAGATAAAAACATAACCACCCTGCAATTATCAGATCTGACTCAACAATGATTTTTTAAATATCTCCTAATACCTCATCTCTGTTCAAACTGATTGACTCAAAAACATCTTTTTATAATTAGGTTGTGGTGTTAAATGGAAATTATGTGTGCATTGCGTTTGGATGTTATCTCTCTTGTACTTTTTTTTCTCTGAAGGTGCCCCTCTTTTTCAAAATGACTTGACTTTTTTTAAGAAACCAGGGTATTTGTTATTACAGTGATGTTTTTATTGAGGTACAGTTGGCATATGACATTGTGTTAGTTTAATGTGTGAAATGATTCAATATTTTGCAAATATGGTATATATTGCAACGTGATCACCATGCTAAGTCTTGTTAACATCTGTCATCACACATAGGCACAAAAATTCCTTTTCTTGTGGTGAGACCTTCTCAGATCTGTTCTCAGCAACTGTTAAATCCATACCGGTATTATTGGTGATAATCGCACGTGGCACTCCGCATCCCCTTGCTCTTTTTATTTTAACTGGAAGTTCGTACAGTGATTTTTTTTTTAAGCTGATTCAGGAAACACACCCAGAAAGAGCTGATGATGCCCAATTTTTCATATTTTCCACTCCTAGGATCTCCGGGGTGGTTCTGTGTTGATGGGATCTGGGCTAGGTCATCGCTGTTCCTTGGCTGCACAAGAGCACGGAGCATGCCTGGTGTATCCAGGGAGGGGAAGGGCGGCTCCCAGCACCCTCTGCTGGACGCTGTGAGTGTCCAGAAACAGGCGGGAGGCTCAGAGGAGGGAGGCGGGACTCTTTAGAAGGAGGTGACATTTCCATAGCTCCGAAAGGAGGGTGCCCGGGAAGACAGGACATTGAGGCTCAGAGTGAGATGGGGAAGGAGCTTGGAAACTCAGAGCAGGAGAAACGCAGTAAGCAGATGCAGGGAGGTGGGAGGACTGGGGGGATGAGGACACCTCCCCAGAGGTTGGGAGGAGAGTGGATTTAATCAGAGCACAGTGGAAAATGATTCTGGTCATATCATGGTCCCAACTGAAAGCAAGGGTTTAAAATTCCCTGGTGATTAAAACTCCCTGATGACTGAGCACATGGGGATGTGTCTGGGTGAAGAGCGGCTCTGTGGTCTGGGTGTAGGGCCCTGTCACCCCCTCCACATGGCTTGTTAGTCTCAGG
The DNA here is from genome assembly GCA_004024925.1 of Scalopus aquaticus. Taxonomy (NCBI): domain Eukaryota; kingdom Metazoa; phylum Chordata; class Mammalia; order Eulipotyphla; family Talpidae; genus Scalopus; species Scalopus aquaticus. Next base: position 142,958 of record PVIJ01000144.1, read on the forward strand.
AGCCAGGTTTCGGGGTGCATGAGGAAGGGCTGGCAGGGCATGGAAGGCAGAGCTCAGGTTCAAATCTCTAAGAAAAAAATGGGGGCAGTACATTTTCATGGTGTCCACTGGGAGGGACGGAAACAAGGCGGAGGACCCCTGCTGCCAATTTTGCTGTGTGTTGCTCCTGCTTTGTATGACCTGTTCACCCCTTAATGAACCTTCTGGCCTGAGGAACTTGCCTACAGATCTGTTCCCACTCTGAAGTCCTGTGTCCATCATTATCGCAGCACCCCTGAAAGGTTGCCACAGTGCCCACTGCAGAGACTCACCTGCAGTGACGGCCTGAGGAAAGCTTTACCTTCCTTCCCATCCCCTGTCCCCTGTCCCTGTCCCTCTTCATTCATCTGACTGGAGGTGGAGGGGCCAACTATGAGAGTCACCTTGAACAGAGAGAGAATAGACCATTGGCCCCTGAACGATGTGGGAGTTAGGAGCACCCACCCTCCATGGTGCAGTCAAATAAAACAGACTGTGGCCTCCATATTCGGGATTCTGTGTCATTGGATTCCGTTAACATATCCGTGGAAGCCAGCGCTAGGTGGGAATCCACGACCAAGTGGACCAGCGTAGTTCAAACCTGGGCGGGTCAACGATCAACTTATCTACATGTGGGGTTTCCTTATCATCAGGTCCGTCAAGGGGGTCAAGGAGCGCACCTTGTGAGCCCCTCACTCAGGCCGGCCTCCTCACAAGAGGGTGGCAGTCAGCCCGCCCAGACCCTATTCCTCAGCGACTGTACCTGGAACAGGGCAATTCCTTTAGTCATAGATCATCTGTTCCTCAATTAATTTTGTTAACTCAAAATTAACTTTATTCATTCACTCTAAAGTGCAGGTACTTGACTAGTGCGTAAAAAAGAAGCTCCACAAAGATCTAGAGAGCACACTGTACACTGTGAGCAGGCTGTCAGCAGGCTTGGGTCTGCCAAGAGGAAAATAAACCCTCAAGCACCAGTAAGGGTAGCTGGTAAGTTGCCTTTGTGAGGCGTGTTTGCAGCCTCGGTCACGCTGTATCCGACACAGCTTAATGGCTGATCACACTCAGGAGGCTTCTGTGATCCACGTCCCGCCCTCTTGAAGTGCGCTTGTGAGTTCTTTCCTTATTGATTGCATCAGCAGTTATTGCCTGTCATGTGCCCAACAGGATATTCTCTGCTCTTGATGCAGCCTAGGTGAGAATCTCTGCCCTGCAGTAAGAAAGCCCCATTGCCTGCTGGGACTGGACCAAGCGGAGCTCCTGGAAGCTCAGTTGGGAATGATAATAGGAATGGGGGCTATAGGTCAGTCTAGGAAAATGGCGGGTCAGCAGGGGTGGGGTGGGGGTGGGGGAGGGGGTCCTGTACGCTGGGGCCTAGAATTGAGCTTGATGGCACGAATGGCAGAGTTGGTGATTTTTGAAGAGTAAGGAGGTGGAGGTGACAATAGCATACAAATGCAATTTTTTTCCAATTTCTATCTTTCCTTTGTCTTTCTCCTTTCTTAAAGAAATATTTCCTTAAAAATCGGTATCTGAGACATGATAAGTACATGTATGATTTGATTGGATCTGTATTGGAGCAAATGTAGATTTGATTAAAAAAGACTGATGTAACTGGGAATATGAACTACAGATTAGGTAATAGTATTGTATGGATCGTCAAATGCCTAAATTTGGTAACTGCGGTTATGTGGGAGCTCTTGTTCTTGCTCACATAGAAGTATCTGAGAGTTAAGATTGCATAATATATGCAGTTCCCTCTGAAATGGTTAACAATAGTGTGATAAAATTAAGCATAATTAAACAAATATGGCAAAATCCCAACAGTTAGTCTGGATAAAGAGTGCACCAGCATTATCTGCACCATTCATGCACCTTTTCTGTAAGTTTAAAATTATTTTCCAATAAGAAAAGTTTGTTATTGGGCCTCCCTGGTGGCGCAGCGGTTGAGCGCTGCGCTGTGGAGCTGTCGGCAGCTCACGATGCGAGTTAGATGCCCAGCCGGGGAGATTCCCACATGGTGCAGCAGACCTCTCCTGCCTCACCCGCTGCTCCCCTCAGCAGTGTATTTCTGATCTGCTTGTTCTGCTCCCCGCTCTGTCTCTGGTGAACCTCTCGCCACCCCATGAACCTCTCGCCACCTCTCTGGCCAGTACCCCAGCTTGTATGTATAAATAAATAAATCTTTAAAAAAAAAAAAAGAAAAGTTTGTTATTTATTGTAGTAGTTAAGACTTAATTCAACAGTGATAGAAAACCACGAAAATGGCTTAATCAAGAGAGAAACGTATTTCTCTCTCAAGTTGAAGGATCCCAGAGGCGATTAGTGCAGTTTATAAAGCCTTTTTTTTTAAAAAAAAAAAGCTTTATGGGTCTTTATGGGTCTAAGACTCCATCACTTTTGTTATTTGGGCATCATCAGGAATCAGCTTCAAGACCTTAAACCATTCTCCACATTCTTGCCAAGAGGAAGGGGGAAGGCTTGAAGGGTGAATGGGACAAAAAGGGACACACAGGCTATGGCATAACAAGGCTTCCTGCCCGTGGGCACTCAGTATTGCCACATACATCTGGTTGGTCAAACAGTCTCTCATGGCCATGGCCAAGTGCAAAGACCTGGGAAGTGAAGCCGTTAGTCTCGGTCCCCTGTGCCCACTCAGACACCAGAGAGTATCTGCCCCAGACTGTGATCTTATTTATTGTCTGATTTCCCCTCAGAGCTTGTTTGCTGCTGTGTCTCCAACATTGAACATCATAAAGGTTTGGTGAGTGAGTGAATGAATGAATGAATGAGTAAATGACAAGGCTGGTTCTGGGTATCAGCCCAAACTCCATGAGAGCCTCAGGGGTGTCATCTGGTCTGAGTGGTGGGAACTGGGGCACTGCATTCCTTAGGTCACAGTTTTCTTATCTGTGAGGTAACAACCTCTTAGGTTACACTTGACTCTGTATCATTCTATGATTCACTGACGCTAACTCCAACTGGAGAGTAAAGATGGGCTGAATGGAGGCAGGATTTCGTGCTTTTTTTAAAAAAGCAGAAAAATAGAGGGTTAAAGAGACTTTCTAGGAAATACTGCTTAAATATCAGGTGAACAGAAAGTTTGAACTATTTAATCTACATAAAATCTGTAAAAGGAACTGCGAGGACCTTATTCTCATGCTTTGTCACTAAGGAAAGAATTCCTGTTGGGCCTCAAGAGTCAGCCAAGAGCAGAACCTTCTAGAGTTACAGAACCTAAGACGCTGCACTTGAGGGCCGCTTTTCAGGCATTGTTCTGGATGCCAAGTCCCGAAAGGGGAGCACAGCTCCCATGTGGCCATTCTCCTGTCCTCTGACTCAATTGGAGCCACGCCCTGTCTGCCATGTATCTCTCTTCTTATCACAAAGAGCCTGCTCTTCTGGACATTAAGAATGACCAGAAGGGAATGAGCGAGAAGAAAACAAGCTTTGCTGAACTAAGGAGACCACATATCGTCAGTTACCCACAAAGAATGCTGATACTATATCAGAAAAAGCAATCGACTCCAACAGAATCCCTTTTTGTACTCTAATTTTTAGATCTTTTATTGCCATAAAATAGTAAGGGCTGGGGTTTTTTTGGTAATAAAGTATATTAAAAATTCAGTCTCAGATTCTGCCTGACATTCCACCCAAAGGCAAAGAAACAGCAGCCTCCTCAGGAGCTATTCCTATGTCCCAGGCCAGCCGAGACAAGGAGAAAACACTGTCCCCTGGGCAGCTACCTCCACGTGAATGTCTCCAGCACATTAATGAGGAACATGGATATTTTTACGTTTAAAATTTTTGGATCAGAATTGTTTAGTGTTGGGCCTCCCTGGTGGCGCAGCGGTTAAGTGCTGCGCTGTGGAGCTGTCGGCAGTGGCGATGCGAGTTCGACGCCCGGCCGGGGAGAATCCCGCATGGTGCAGCAGACCTCTCCTGCCTCACCCGCTGCTCCCCTCAGCAGTGTATTTCTGATCTGCCTGGTCTGCTCCCCGCTCTGTCTCTGGTGAACCCTCTCGCCGCCCCACACCTCTGGTCTGTACCCCAGCTTGTATGTATAAATAAATAAATATTAAAAAAAAAAAAAGAATTGTTTAGTGTTACTAGAGATTCAGCACCCCAGGGATTGTGTGGAAATCCAGGGAGCTATGTTTGAGGTACATGTACTTAGATTTTCTGTTGTTGGCCAAAATCCTAGGGAGATGTTAGCTAAACTTATTTCTTTCTTGTTTCTTTTCTAAAACAACTGATTTGCTTCATGATGACAGAGTTCTAAAAACAAATCCCACTGATAAGGTAAAAAATTACAGGTGAAAAATATCTTTTTCATATTTTTCTTCATCTAAATAACACCACAGACTAGGAGCCAAACAATTCACAGTATTCAACTAGCCTTCCTATAATCAATTAATCAATTGATTAATCAATCCTCTTAATCAATTAATTTTTACAGTCATTCTTGAAGTTTTCATGCAGTAAATTAAATCTGTTCAGTGTGCTTCTCAGAGGAAATGGGCAGGAGCCTAGAATCATCTCTTCTTCAAACTGAGTTATTCCATGCTCAGCTCCTAAAGGGTTCCATCTGGATTTATTTCACCATTCTCTTACCATGATTACTCTCTGCTAAGCCCCTCACCTATCCCCAAATCCCCTTTTAGATGCTAAGCCCAGACGTCATTGGTCAGGCTTGCAGTGAAGCCTGAGGGTAATTCCTAGTGCCCAGTCCTCCCCCAGCACTGGCTTCAAGGCCATCGCCTCAGTGCAGGGCCTCAAGGGTGAGTAACTTCATTTAGATTCTGCTGTAACCAGCATTGTGTCCACTATCTAAAAAGTATTGACTGTTGGTGGGAATGTAAATTAGTGGAGCCATTATGGAAAGTAGTATGGGGATCACTTAAAAAATAAAAATAGAAATTCCATATATTCCATTTATCCCACTTCTTGAAATTTACCTGAAAAATACAGAAATACTGATTCAGAGAGATAGGTGCACCCTCATGTTCATTGCTGCATTATTTACAATAACCAACAGCTGGAAACAACCTAAGCGCCCACTGACAGATGAAGGTTAAAGAACATGTGGTGTGTGTATGTATGTGTGTATGTGTGTGTGTGTGTGTATATACACACACACACACACATATATATTCCATATATATATATGTATGTATATATGGAGTACTACCCAGCTATAAAAAAGATGAAATCTGACCATTTACAATAACATGGATGGACCTAGAGGGTAATATACAGCCAAAGACCAATACCATATAATTTCATTCACATGCAGTGTTAAAAAACAAAATATGTAGAGATCTAATTGACTATTAAATGACCCATGGATCAGGCAGCATCCGTGTGAATCCTGCATGGGGTTAGATAAAATGGAGGTTATCTATAGACAGAAAGAGGGTGGGACCAAGTTATTGGCAAAAGAAAAGATTATTTCAGGTAAAGTCACCTTCCTTCCCGGAAAGCAGGGGTATCTTATCATTGCAAATGACCTCACTGGTGCTGATTAGGAAACTCCAGCTTGATTGGTTGAGGATTAGACTTTTGGTTGAAATTGAAACTGCAGTAGCTATTGAATCTGAGTTGGGCCCTCCATGAGGAGCAGTATTTTGGGCTTGCTCTTTCTATTTTTAGCAGTGCTATATAGAGAAAGCAAACAGGTCAACTAAATAAAAACAAAAGTAAACTTTAACTGTAAGACCAATTAGTGGTTCCCAGAAGGGCAGGAGGAAGAGCATGGGCAAAATCAGACAAAGGGAACAAGGGTACAGAGGACAGAATTGAACTTTTAGTGATGAGCTCAGTGTCATCGATACACATGTTCCTTTTCCATGATGCACATGTGAAACATGTAATGTTATAATGCAATGTTACTTCAGTAAAAAATTCTTACATGAATAAGTAAAAAGTGTTGAGATTCTAAATTCACAAATTAGTGATCTCTAAACACTTGGGGGAGAGAAATATACATTCATGGTAAGAGGTTCATAAGAGCAAATAAAATTAATGTAAGTTCAGCATATTGTGCCACAGTCGCACCCACCTGTCAGCCAATCTGCCGAGCACTTGGTGGCAGGGGCCCGCAGGCCTTTCCAGCTGTTGTTTCCATGGCCAAGGGCGTTCTTTCCCCAGACAGCCCCGCGCAGACTCCCTGAGCTGTGCAGGCCTTCTCTCGGGGCCACCTTCTCTGAGTTAACCCAGCCCTCTCAAACCCACCCCTGGGAATTCTCCGTCTCCTCTTAGGCTCTTTTCCCTTCCCCCATGTCGCTGTACAAACATGGTCTGTATTTTTAGTTGTCAGTATGTTCGTTGCTACCTCCTCTAGTAGGATGCATGTGCATGTGTTATGTTCACTGCTCTGTTCTCCAGTTCTTAGAAGAGTTCCTGATACAGAGAAAGCCTCGAGAAATAACCTTTAAATGAACGTTCCTATGAATGCAAGTAGAATCTTCGTGGTGGGCCAGAGTGCTGGGACATTTGTTTTCTTCTGTTTTGTGGGAAATGTGCATCGTGTTTCTTGTGTGCTAAACATTGTTCTAAACTCCCTCGACCTATCTCTGATCCATCACACGGTGACCGTACAGGGTGAGAGCGCTGGCTCTGCTTTGTGGGTGCGAGACAGACGCACAGCGTCGAACTCCGCGGGTAGGTGGCAGCCTGTCCCAGGGTTGGTGCTTTCAGACATGACCACGCTTCTCCCCTTTATTAAATAACTGAAACATATTTGGCCAAAACACAAGATGGGGCAGATTTGGGCTGGGGCCAAGCATAGAAAGCCTCTGGGCGAGGTGAATGGAGCACGGATGCTGGAGAGGCAGTGGGTCACGTCCAGTGTAGGCGAGTTGAAGCGGAAGACTCGGAGTGGCAAAAGAAATAGAGGATCATGCAAATGAAAGCAGGGATGCTGGGCCTGCCCATGAGGAGAGAAGCCCAGGCACCAGGCACTTGGGACAGTCGGACAGGAAGCCTGAAGCCTCCCGCTCTTGCCCCGCAGGACCCTTCACTCCGCTCGGGATTCAAATGGCCAACTTTGGGTCAACAGGTTAAGCCAATGAAGACTGATTCGGAAAAAGAGTCTTTGCAGATGTAATTAAAGTAAGAATTTCAAAATGAGATCATCCTGGATTAGGGTGATGACGAGACTCCTTGTAAGAGACTTGGAAGAACAGAGACACGGAGGGAAAGCCACGTGAAGGAGGAGGCAGAGATTGGGGTGGTGCCGCTCCAAGCCAACGATGCCAAGAATTGCTAGCAGCCGCCAGAAGCTAGAAGAGAGGCAGGGAACAGATTTTCTGGGGTAAAAAAAAAAAACTCCCAAAGGGAATCAATCTTGCCAACACCTGATGTTCAGACTTCTGGCCTCAGAACTGCGAGAGAACACACTTCTGTTGGTTTAAGCTCATCTTCATATGTTATGGCAGCTCCAGCCAGCTAGTGCAGGCACCTAGGTATTCTCATTCCCTCCTATCCTTAGTTCTACGCCAGAATTTATTCTGCCATTTTTCCTTTTCTGAATTAATCCAGGTAGAATTTTATTCTCTTGGTATTTGACAACTATTTTCTAGATGGATGGACATTAACTTTTCAAAGCCTCAGTTTCCTCACCTGTAAAATCACTGTGAGTACTTAATGGGGTTGGTTGGACGGAGCACCTGAGTTAAGATGTATCAGTGCTCTTAGAACAATGCAGTTGTTACATGTGCATTATTGTCACCATTATTAAGTTTGTTCCCACTTCTAAAGAGATGACTCAGTTTGTAGCTTCTTCAAAGTTAATGTATTTTCGTCCATCATTTTGGTTATTGTTGAAAACATTGTATTATTCTTAGATCTAGAATCAATTTATAGATCCTAGGATTAATTCTCAATTAGATTTTTAGCACATCCCCTCCTTCACCAACTAACTAAAGCCTTTTGGGGTTGAAGCTTGTCATGGGTTAGCTCAGTGGACTAGGTGATGGGCAAACGGGCTCGAGGCTCGATCCACTGTGGCAGTCAGTCTGCTGCTCTTTTCCATGGCAACAGCCTGACATTAGACATCACTGCAAATGTGGGTGCTTGGTCATTGAGAACAGAGCAAACGGCTACAGCAGGCTTGTAAAAATCCATCAGGATGGTTGGCAAAACAAAAGTTCATTCCAAAATACACATTTAGCTGTGGTTAGCAGAGTCCTCTTCATGACTCAGCTTCAAATGAAACCTGACTGTAAGCTCTTCCTGTTCTCAGTGAAGTACAAATAAATCATACAGGATAATAAATAAGGAACTTCTGTATAGTTAGTGATAAATTACCCCCATCTACAAAGAATAAATGCATTTGAGGATGATGAATGTTAAATGGAATGTGTTTAGAACTTTTCACCTCTTCATCAGGTTCTGGCTGACCTAAGAGTGAGTGATTTTTACCCATAATTTAAACATCGTGGAACAGCTAAGCAGAAGAAATCAAAAGACTTGTCAAAGTCAAAAAAATCCTAGTTTTCATTCCTTCTCTCTACAAAGTTCTCCAGTGTCCCTGATAGTTAAATCTTCAGTTTCTCCTTGTTATTAAGCCAGGCTGCCTAGGTGTCCCTTTTATTTTCTTTTAAAAAGGAAGACTCCAGAAATATATAACGCAGGCTTAGAAATACGTAGTTTCCAGAATCACCCGAGAAGACTTAATGGATCTGAGCCCTTCATCTACATACTTTCCACAGAATCTCTGTTGCAACTACTCAGTTCCATCAACTATTATTACATGACTGTCCACATGACAATTATGTCTGTATCATTTTTAAAAATACCAGTAGTCAGTTTAATATTTTCCCTTTAGTACAGTGTTTTGTATGTTGATAATGAGGGTATTGTGGGATGTTGAACTAAGTCAGTTAATTGGGACTTCAGCTCTTTAGAAGGGCTGGGTTAGTCTCTGCTGTGGGTAATTGAAGCTTCAGGTTGCCAAGAGGTGGGTGACTAAGAGGTGGCTGTTTTGAATCAAGGGTAAGAGTTTAATTGGATGATGAACATCCTCAAAAGACACATAGTAATTTTCTGAATTGCATAATCTAATGGCTTTGAGATTTAGAAAGTAGTGACATCATCCCCCCATCTTTTACAAGAATATGCATCTGCCTCTGTAATTATTTTGTGTGTTATTGTTAATAACAGAAATAGTCCAATGCCAAGGAGTGTGGTCAGGAAAGAAAAAGGCCTCAGGCCTGTGTGGAATGGCTTTGTCAGAGAGCTCAGTCCTATGTAGCTGCCTTTTCTTGATGAAATGCCTAGCAGCGTCTTCTTTCTGTGTTTTTGAAGCCACCGTCTCGGCCTCCTTATTTTCAGTTCATTTCCTGTCTCAATCTTCTAAGAGGTTTACCTGCGTTAAAATGAACAGAGCTCAAATATAGGCCTTCTCAGATTATAACTTGTGACTCTCTCACTCCCTTACTGGTTTTTAACAAAATGTATGATGAAAGAAATGGTAGGCCATTGAGAATGTCAAACATTCTGTAGGTCATTACACTTGAGAGGTTATAGAGAGTAGAAATTGTCTGCTGTGGCAAGGGAGAAACTTGACTTCTACTTAGTAAAAAATTAACCTGGATCAGTTTCTGAATTGTGTGTGCGTGTGGTGTGCTAGAAAGAACCCTGAACTAGGAGATAAGAGACTTGAATCCTAACCTTGGTTCTGCTCTTACTTGCTGTGGGCAAGTCATTTAATTTTGCAGGGCATTGGATTTCCCTTGTGAAAAATGAGCGTGTCTGGTTATATTACTGAGAAAACCCCTGAATTTCTAAAGTTTTATGGTGTTTTTCTCAAAATGAAAGTTTGATTGTTGGCTTTGTTCTTTCCCTGTTTTTAATGTGCTCATTACAATGGAAAGAGGACTCCACTGTTCTTTCCAACATCCAAAGTGCTCATTAATGTATTTTGGTAGTTTGTTTATTTTTCCTTTTGAGCAGGGAAGCAAAGGACCTGGCTTCCTTGCCTAGAGGCTGGGTGACTATGGGAAGTGAATTGCTCTCTGATCGTCTTTCAGTGTCTGTGAAATGGGAATAATAACTCTTGCCCCCACCACTCCAAGTGATTCTGTTAGTAAATGAGGGCAAGAATGAGATGGCTTTGCATGTAGCAACCGCTTACGCTCACTCACCCGGCCTGCTACTTCCCTTTCCCCAGCTGCCGGTCCTATTCCTTCTCACCTCGATAGAGGGTGCTGGTGAGTCTCCTGGTACCCAGCTGCCCCAGCTGTCTAGAGCTTAATAGCTTCTGAATATGTAACTACTGAATGAACGGATGAATGATCAAATGAATGGATTGGTTAAATAAATCTACTTTTTTAAAAAAAATAAATCTACTTTTAAAAAAATTATCAGTAAACTTGTGGGATGACCATTCAAAGAACGTTCCTGTTGAACCCAGAAAATGCCAAAGTTTAAAAAAAAAAGATTGACCATTTTTAAGTGAGCAATTTAGTAGCCTGGGGCACATTTGCAACATGGTACATTCACTAGTTCTCTTAAGTTCCAAAATAAAGCTCTGTACCCATCAAGTTTCTCCCCATCGTCTCCTGCCCCCAATCCCTGCCAAACACCAATCTGCATTCTATCTCTGAGGGTTTATCTATCCTGGATATGTCATAAAAATGGAATCATTCAATATATGACCTTTCGTGTCTAGTTTCTTTAACTTTAGCATATTTTTGAGGTTTATCCATGTTGTATAATAAATCATTATTTCATTCCTTTCTATGGCAAAATACTATTCTGTTGATACACATAAAACAATTGTCCATTTATCTAGAGGGAATTTGGTTATTTCTACATTTTGCCTCCCCCAAATAATGCTGCTATGAACATGGGTAATAATAAAATTTTTAATTAGTTTTATTCATATTTAGTTTTAAAACAATTAAAATAAGTAATAAAATCACAAGGACGAGAAAGTATGTTTACAGTACAGAACTTATTGATACTTAATGTTTACATCAACTGTTTACAGGTGTGTCACCTGCCAGTCGGTCCCTGTGCCGATATTCTTGTATGACACAAGGCTCTGTACATATTGTGCGTATTACTCACTCTCAACCTCAAAACTGAAAAAGATTGAAAAGAGAAATTCATCTTATTTATAGGTATAATGATTTACACACTGATGATACTTATTGGAAAAACTCCGTGTAAGTGACCCACGCAGCTTCAGCCTGAGCAGCTGGTGGCCGACTGTGTGTACTTTCACATGTGAGTCACACAACTCCTCCTGGCATTTGGTCTTCTGCAAGCAGTGATTAAACTTTTCAACCTGGCCCCCTTTCGTGCTGCTTTCTGGGCAGTGAAGATAAGGACCGTAGTCCTTCCCCGAGGTGCTCTTCATCCTCCTCCCCCACTTCAGAAGGAAACAGTGTGCAGCTGACAGGCCCCCAGGCTGGTCATTGGCTCCCTCTGTCCCGCAGCTGCAGCCCCGCCCCTTGGCTTGTGCTCACGACTGTGGATATTTTTGCAAGGGCCACCCCTTACCTGGCAGCCTGACTATAATGGACCCAATTGTCTGTGGATGGCAGGGAGCTGAGTGCCCACATCCGAGGAGGCCGGGACCGACTCTGCCGCACAGGGGTGGCCACTATGGATCCCCGTAAGGACACTTTGCAGAGTGTGCTGATGCGTTTTATCTGGGCACTGTGTGGGGGACACTGGCTGTGATTTAATTCTGGCTGTTTTCTGGATCTAACTTGGCGTGTGCTGAAGATGGGAGCTCAGTTCCCTGGGACTTGCTGGTCAAGTGACCCTTGCTGGTGAGTGACCCTTGTCAACCCATGTAAGAAAGGAGCAGGGAAGCAAAACCTGGGAGACATGTAAACCCCAAACTGAGGTTGACCAAAATGAGGGGAAGCGGCCAAGCCTATGGCTGCCTCAGTTATAGGCGAGACTCCGGGCTGTTTTATTTTCTAACTGAACGTTCCCAGTGAGTTAAGCTCTGCTCTTTGGGCTCTTAGGAAGCCAGCTGGCAGCCCCGTAACTCAGTCCACAGGGTCTGAAAGGGTCTGCTAACTGCTGGCATTTTCAAAGGGCAAACCGTAGTAATTCTTTGCCCGTCACAAATCGCTCTATTCACAAGTGAGGGAGGGTTTAGAGCTGGCAGGCATAAAGTTTTACAGCCCCATAAAAATGCTCAAAGGTACTCTGGCTGTCTGCAGTGGGCTGGGGAGTGACAGATGACCCCAGGTGGTGAGAACATTTGTCCTGACTACCCAAGAGAGACATCCGTGGAGGCAGGGGACCCCTGCAAGATGGGGGTGAAACCTGAAATGGGTTGAGCCAGCCCACCTGGGATTCTTTCTGCTTCTGGGGCATGTGAATGAGTGAGGCTCAAAAACTGCTCAGGCACCAGCGGGTCTTCGGTGCCTGATTTCATCAACTTGGATGTTCCTTCAGAGCGAAGAGGGCACGCCAGGCAGGAGAGGGCGCCAGGCAGGAGAGGGGCTGTGCTGCTCTCAGCTCTGCAGGTGCCCCCCCCCCCCCACAGAGCACCTAAAGCCCCAGTTGCTCAGGGATTTCCTGCCTCCTGCTAACAGAAAACCAGGACAGCAGCTTTGATGAGAGGATCCTGTCCTGTCCTTCCTGATGAGCCTCACGGTGAGAAATCAGTGAGCTCGCCCTCGGGTTTGATGTGGACAGAAGCCCGAAGCCCGGAACGTGAAAAGGTGCGCTTTCGTGTTTGGGCTAAAACTAAAGGTGAATCATGCAACTTGAACATATCCAGGGCTTACTGCAGCCTCGTAGCCCCAGAACCTGTGTTATCTAGATGTGCCGTGTTTAAAGACAAAACATTTGGGGGGACTCCTGGAGGATTTAAAGCATATGCAAAGGTTATTTTTGAAGTAAATGTGACCCAAAGCTACGTGGGTGTTTCAGGCTGGTGTTTGGAAGCCCAGAGGGTTCCCTGCGTGACAGGAGAGCCCTGGAACTGGTGGGGATGTGTGCCCCCGGGGGTCTTGTTGAGGAACACAACTTTTGACTCCAGCAGGGCTGCCCTAGGAGGGAAAGGAAAGGTGCACAGGCCCCACCCTCTGCCCTTGGGGCTGCCCCAGGCCCACAAACCTGCCATCTTCCAGAAGAACCAAGAAGCTCCTAGGCACCACCAGCACAGTGGGGCTCTCCCCTAGCTGCTTTGATCTCCAGAGGGGTGGGCATGCAGGGCTTCTGGAATTTCAGCCACTGCATAATTTGCAGATACAGCATTTATATTAACTAATGCTAAAATAGGAGATTTGCGATCGAAAATAATATTTTAGATATTTAAAATCTGAGAGCTGTTTCCATGTGCTTAGGAAACCAGAGAAACAAGTATATATAGATTAAATACCATGACAACAGCGAATACTGGTAGTAATAACTGTCATTTGTGGGGCACTTTCTGTCTGCCAGGCCTTTACATGCATTATCTCACTCAGCCCTCATGGACCCCTTTGAAGTAAATATAGTGATTGTCCTCATATCACAGAAAAGGGAACTGGGACACAGAGAGGTTAAGTACCTTGCATAAGGTCACACAGCTAGCAAGGGACCTGAAACGTGGCTCACTAGACTTGCGTTATGAAATGAGCTTCCCTGTGAAGAGCCTTGCAAGACCCCTTCTAGTCACTGCCACCAAAATGTCACCTCCTGCGGGAAGTTAATCGGCAGCTGGGAAGTCAGCAGACAGGAGGTACTGGGATCTATCCCTGACATACCAGTGGGCCTGTGCAATCTCGTGCAGTGCCTCAGAAGGGACCACACACAGCAGCAAAAGCTGAATAACATGGGAGTTGTAATTAAGAGCTTTGCTTTTGATGAACCTGGCTCACCTTTGGGGTTTGCTGGTGGGATATTGGACAGATACCTAATTGCGCTAAGTCTCTGTTCCCTGGGCTGGATGATGGGGCTGACAGTATCTGTCTCATGGGCCATCGTGAGCACTCAGGATAATGAGTCTTTGCCCAGTACTCAGCGAACACTCAGTAACGCCTGAATAGTTACTGAATAGACGCCTGAATAGACCCCTAGCAGTCTCAAATATGAGAACAACTTTTGATTCCCCCAAGCTTAACTAGCCATCCTCTGGAATCCTCAGGGATTGGTTTCAGGACCCACCCCCATCAACACCTGAGATTGGTTGAATCCATGAATGTGGACCCGACTGTATGGAGGCCCAGCTACTTATTGGGGGAAAAAACCTGTCTCAGTGCTCCTGTGCCATTCAAACCCGCATTGTCCAAGGATCGACTGCCTGAATTCTTTCGTCACGGCTGCCACCAGCACTCGACAGCAGTCCTAAACACTGGGGCTGCTGTGTGTCTCTGGCTTCGCTGTGACATCTAGGCACTAGTGAGAGGCAGAACAAGCAGGCTGTCCTCCCTGCCTCCCCTCCGCTGGCTAGCACGGGGCTCTGGCTAAGGCCGGCACTTCCTGGTCTCCCACGCCCTCCCTCGGTACAGCCGTGGAATCCCAACTTGGTTGGCGTGGCTAAACCCTGTATTTCCTGTCTTCACTGTCTACTTACATTTTGAAATGAGACTCACTCACAACATCACCCACACTTGACAAGAATGCTGTTTTGCCAACCATGTTCAAGGGACCCCTCAAAATAGTTGGCAGGTAAAGCAGAAATGGAGATTGGGACTGCCGCACTTGGGGACTCCTGGGAGCCACTTCTCACCTCAAGCATACCTGCTGGGGACAGACCCTGAGCACGCTCAGTCCTGCTCAGCCTTCCAGGAGAGCGTGCAATGGTGTGCGGGTCGCTGATGACCGGGTGTGCTTGGCCACTCTCCGCCCACGCCTTCTAGTAGCAAACCTGACAGATGGAAACCTAGGGAAGGACCCACTTGTTTTTGCAACTCTAGAAACCGCAGGGAGCCAAAGGGTCAGGCTCTGCCCGGACAGAGGTCAGCTGTGCTTCCTGACATCAGCCCTAGAACTCGAAGGTGATCTCCAGCCTCCAGGCGCCCGGAGGAGGAAAAACATTTAAATCAGCAGCAGGACAAAGCCTCGGTATCACAGTCCTTGGGGCAGGCAGTTTCCAGTTTGTGTTCTCTGATGTGTCAAGGAGCTAAGTATATCCTGAGGTCCCACGGGGCCCTCCAAGGATGGAGCTGTCACTGGGTACTCGCCCACTTCTTTGTTCTTCCAGAATCGTGAAACAGTTTAATCTGAGCCTTGAAGCTGCATCTGACCTCAGACACACAGACCATAAAGAGCCCTCGTGTACTTTCCAAGACAGTTTCAGCTCAGTGTAGTTTTCCGCCGTTTCCCTAGTTGCAAGATTGGGTGATTTAATTTTAAATACCGGAGCTTGAACTAAAACATTGCAGAGGATCCCCTGCCTGCTGCAGAAGTCCAGTGTGAGGCCAGCCTGCAAGGGCACTGCCACCCCTGCCCAGCAGGGACGCCGTTGGTCCGGCTCCGACACCCAGCTCCTTCCCGAGAGAACCGAGGAACAGGAACTGGTACTCCCAGACTGGAGGAGTCGTCACCTGGACTCCTCCCGATGATTCTATCTTAAGAGCATATTACACATAAAATAACAACAGTGCTTTCTTAGAAATGTGGCCCTTTCAATTACCCTTGGTGAGGAGAGCTTTGTGTCTTCTGGATACTCCCTGTGTTCTGAGCCACTGGAGGCGCAGCGTGAATGTTAATTAATGCCGGTCCATTGAGTAAAGAAAATGGAAAAAACCCCAGAAGGTAGCAATGACCCCACAAGGCCCAGGAGGCTTTTCGGAACCACACAAGGAAAGAGTGGCAGGCCTGAGTAAAGCCGCTCAGCCTGCGCTCAGCCAGGGCAGGAGCCAGGAGGTCCATGAGGGGCGGTGGCCGGCACTGTCGGGGTCTTTGGGGAGTACTGGGCTCCACAGCGCCCACCCCCTGTGCCCAGGCCTGGTGGGGTCTCAAGCTCTGCTGTGGCCTCTTAGGGGCAGGGTCCTTGGGGGGACAGAGCTGCTGACCATGAAGGGATCTGAGGTCCAGCTGGAATAGATCTGGGTGCTCCTTGTTCTGTTCAGGAATTGGGGTTCCTGGCTCAGAGAAACACCTCAATACCACGCGGGCTTCCAAGGCTGGCTAGACACCTGCTCCTTTAGAACGGAAGCCGTGTCTGGCCTGTGTCCCCATTTCCCTAGAGGTTTAGGAGCAGAGTGGGATCACGTGCGAGCAACTTCCAGCTCTTGCTGTGGAACATCTCCTCCCCCAAGTGGATGCAAATCTGTCTTTTCCATGTCCCTGTTCTTTTGTGTCTGAAAAACCCAGTGTGAATGGGGTAAGGGGGGCGGTGGGCATTCAAGGAGAAGAGGTGGACAGGGATTAGGAAACCATCCAGCGCCTTTCTCTCACCAAGACGTGTTTGTTGCTGGGCTGGGAGCTTTTGTTAGATGAGCCTTTCTTTTTTCCTTTATGTCAAAGCAGTCCTTGCTGGCGCTGCCCACAGAGCAGCTCTGCCGTTTCCCGCATGTGGCAGTGTTCGCTGCTCAGCACCGGCCGGGCCTTAGGTGCTCCTCCCCTGCTCTTTCCAAGGGGAGCTAGGTTCTGTTTGTTTGCCTTCTCCGAGGTGGGGGCCTGGGAAGCTGGCTTGGGTGAAGCCATACCTCACCAGGCAGTCTGCACTGAAACTTACAAGGGAGAAACTCACACTGATTAAGTACCAACTGTATACCAGAGACTGTTCTAAGTGCTTTATGTATACGACCCAGTTGACATCCAGGATAGGTGTTTATTATTCTCTATTTTCAAATGAGGAAATTGAGGCTCAGATGTAAAAATTGTCCAAAGTCACACAGCTTGTCATTTTAAGCCACCGTGTACCGACAGGAGGGTGTTAGATTTTTTTTGTATGGATGCACAGAAGTGTGTGTTAGTTCCCCCATTTCTGGCCACTTGTTTCAAAACTTGTTCCTATTATAAATTAGACAGTGATGTTTTTGTAACAATAATTAATACTACTTAATATTTGTTAAATTGCTAACCTTCTAACAAGAGCCATTCCAAGTTCTTTATAAATCTAAATTAATTTAATCTTTGCAACAGTCCTAACCTTATTATCCTTAACAGATGGGGAAACTGAGGCAAAGAGCATTGGGTGGACATTTTCATCCCACACAGCATATTAGGAGGTAGCAGGGCTGACCCCAGGCTGCTGGACATCCGTCTGTGGCTATGCCTCTGATAATGCTTCACGAAAGACTTTTTAAAAACTGGAATTATAAGGCACAGGTATAAATATTTTTGAGGTTCTGGATACATAATAGAATTACTTCCCAATAATACCACATATGCTAATGTGCCTTCCCCCAAGCACTGTGCAAATGATAAAGCAATCTAAAAGCTAGATAAGTGGAGATGTCCTTCTAGCCCTGGGCACTGCGTCCATAAACCTTCTTGGCTTCTGCAGACTAATCTGGCTGCTTACTAACACAAATAATATTAGTTTTATGAAAATATTTATCTAACTCAAAACGACATTGGGCAGGAGGCCCCTGGAATGCTGCTGATGTACTCTTTCTCGAACAGAGACACCTGGCTGGGCTCCTTTGTGATAATTCATTGTGCTGTGGCCTTCGGGCTTGTGTGCTTTTCTGTTTGTATGTATACCTATTAAAAATTTATTTTGAAAACGCTATCAAGGGCCTCCCTGGTGGTGCAAGGGGTTAAGCCTCAGCACTGTGAAGCTATCCGCAGCCACTGCAGCATGAGTTCAATCCCTGGCCAGGGAGCTTCCCACATGGCACAGCCAGACCTTTCCTACCTCGCCCACTGTTCCCCTCAGCGGTGTATTGCAGTAGATCCGCCTGTTCTGCTCCCCACTCTGTCTCTGGTGAATCCTCTTACCACCCCACACCTCTGGCCTATACTCCAGTTCTTGTATGCATAAATAAAAAAAAATTTTTTTAAAAAGCTATCAAATATAACCCTTTGGAAGTCAGGTATAGAACACATTGAAAGCCAGGGCAAAAAATAAGATTATTACTCAGTCGTCACTCTGATGTGTTGGATAAGAAGAGATTATAAAAGAAATACTTTCACGATTCCTTTTTTTCATCTCTAAGACAGAAATTGACTAGACGTGAAATCACAATCATTCCAGAAAATCCAGTCCTAAATAACAGCTATTTGTGTGTTTTTATTCTTTTGTTTTGTCCCAGTAAGATTTCTTATTTGAAACATGAAACGCATGACACATATTTAAATATGTGGAGTTATGATGACTGATATTTTGGCAAGAACTTGAGGACAATGCTTAAGACCCTAGAGAGAGTCAAGTTCTCTCTGTCTTGGTTTTAAAATAGTTTTTGGTTCTGTGAAATGGCCCGACGTCTCCATTGAGTAATGTCTCCAGAGACTCAGGAACATCTTTTCATGGCTAATGGACCAGCCCAAGAAAATCAATGTATCATCGTATCAAGAAAACACAATGAAAATGTGCTCTTATTCTAATGGATGCCAGTCGCAATTTCCTTGTCAACTTTCTAATTGTTTTGAAATATTAGTTTAGTGTTTTTGTCCCTTCTGACTTTTTATTTGATCTAAAATTGATGATTTATCCCCATTCAGTTTCTTGGTCCCTGGGCTCCAGTTGTCATTTTTATCAGTTTTCCTTCCTCTGCCTTGAAGATCTGGATACATGACAAAATTATTTAAGTGAATGCAAATAAGAGGGTATATCTTGTGTCTTTTTTTGTTACCCAATCCTTCCTTTAGTTTCTCCCTCCAAATGGTCTCTCCATGAGATTCTGTGAGTCCTTCGATTGGCTTAGCAATATTCCTTAGTTAGGACTGACTTTGTCTACCTAACATCTTGCCATCCTCTCAGTAAAAGTCAGCGGGGGCTGCCGTAACATAATGGCACAGAGTGGGTGGTGGCAGAAATGAATTTTCTCACAATTCTGGAAGCTCTACGTTCAACATTGAGGTGCCTCCATGGAGGGTTTGCTGAGGGCTCTTCCTGGCTTGCACACGGCAGAATTCTCACTGTTTCCCTGTGTGTACAAGTGCAAAGAGAATTCTGGTAATGCTGCCTCACCTAATTCCACTTATAGGAATCGACGCTGAGAACATAGAGGTGTAGAGAAAGATTTGTGTTTATGTATTTTGTTGCAGGTTAACTTTAAAAATTGCAAATTTAGAAAAAAATAAAGGAGATGTCCTCCAGCTGTTTAAAAATGAATTTTCAAATAATTTCACCGATATGAAAGTGATCTGACATTCTTTTAAAAATCAGCTTCCAAAATTGCATATATAATAGAAATATATATGAAGAAAAAAATAGGAAGAGACAATAGGGGTAATGTCCTTTATTCATATTGCAAATATTTTAAACATATGTCTGGCAATGTATTTATCTGTTGGTAGTGGGTTTATACATTGTTTCTTTTCATTCTTTATGTTACGCTGGGTTTTCCAGTTTTTCTAAAACGTTTGGCTCCATTTCATATGAAATATGAATTCTGTATTCTTTTCATCTTTTAATGCCCAAGCACACTTTCATAAATTCTCTCCTGGCTACTTTAATAGGAAGTGATCTCTCACTTTACAATGCCTCTTATTGGTCTTATCAAATAGGGTCTTGAATTGCAGCGGCTCATGTGTGATGCTCCCCACCTAGTGCGGAGCGGGGGCTGTGGGGTAGAGACCCTCGCTCTCCAGGCACAAGCTTAGGGCTGCTCCGCTTCCTTCCCCAGAAAGCCTTTTTTACTACATGAAAAGTGAGAGTTTTCTCCTTCCCTAAAGCCCTCAAAACAGGGCCTCCCTGGTGGCACAGCGGTTAGGCGCTGCGCTGTGGAGCTGTCGGCAGCGGCGACCCGAGTTCGACGCCCGGCCAGGGAGAATCCCACATGGTGCGGCAGACCTCTCCTGCCTCGCCCGCTGCTCCCCTCAGCAGTATATTTCTGATCTGCCTGTTCTGCTCCCCGCTCCGTCTCTAGTGAACCCTCTCGCCGCCCCACGCCTCTGACCTGTACCCCAGCTTGTATGCATAAAAAAAAAATAAAGCCCTCAAAACAACTTTTTAATCTCATTTATTGGGCGTCCATTCCAGGTTGAACTATAGTTCACTGTGCTTGTCTGGACCCCCTGATGAATCGGCTAGGTCCTGACGACAGGGAGCGGTAGGTTACTCGCCGGCACCACGCGGTGTTTGGGGTGAGAAGGGCGCTCAGTACCGATGAGGAGTTCGTGGCTGTTGGACACAGGCTCTTTCCAACCATTTCAAACAGGCTTCTTTCAGTTAGTTCCTAATCTAAAGGGTTTAAAGTTGCTATTCAGAACAGGAAGGAGGTGGTAGGATTTAAAAACAGCCCAAAGAGAGGAAAGAGACCCAAAGCATTGAGTAGCCACAGCCACTAAGCCTAACCTTACCCCACAAAAATCTGCCAGGAAATACATTCACCTGAGATTTGGGGTGCCCAAATAATACTCTCAACTCCTTTCTGGTTCCTGAGAACTTCCTCCATGAAATTTTACCTCCTTTCACTGCTTCACAAACCCTCCAGTTGCCCTCCCCCACCCCAAACTCCACTCTTCCAGCCATAAATCAAATACCATAGATTTGCCCTGCAACCCAGTTTCAGGCCCTTATCCCCCAAACATGGCCATTGGGAGAAAAGTTTAAAATCAAAGACCACATAAATATATTTCCAAATAAAACATTAAAATTAAGGAAATAGGGCACAAGATCAATTCAGCTTAGCATGCAATTATTGTGCTCCATGTCTTTGCAAAACTTTGTCCTTGGCGCTGAGAACAATCCAAAGATGAGGTGGGAAATTGATCTCGTCTGTAAGATCCCACACGGCTGTGGCAATTTAACAGCAGCGGAGGGAAGCATCTGGAGAGGGGTGCACACTGCACCTGACTGCTGGGGTGCAGGTCAGGACCCGCTGGGAGGGCTGCTTCTGGCTCTCTTCCCAGCGGGAGGGTTGATCACTGGCTCTGTGATGGTGATCATCGATACTTGGGGTCTGCACCCAGCCTCTGTAAGGTGTGGGTGAGCACCAGGTAGAATAGGAAAAGCTCTAGGAAAGAGACCTCCTCAGTCTTGGGCACAATGGAATAGAAGATAAGATCTGAAACAGGTTGTTATGGGGGGAAAAATATAGAAGGATGGTATTTAACAGAACCAGTGCATCTGTCTGTGTTCTTAGCTACTGAGAACAGAAACTAATTTCAGTATAAAAAGAATCTGTTAAGGAATTTATGGCACCGTCAGGAAAGTGAAAGGACAACCTACAGAATAAGAGAAAATATCCTCAAGTCATATATCCGACAAGGAATTTGTATCCAGAATCTAAAAATTCAACAATAAAAGGTAAATTTAAAAACTAACATACGGACAAAGACTGGTGGTTGCTCATGGTGAATGCACTTAACACTGCTGCCCTTGTACCCTTAAAATTTTATGTTATGTATTATTAACCACCGTTTAAAAAATAATTTTAAATATGGGTGAAGAAGTTTAACAGACACCTCTTCAAGGGCAAAATGCAAAAGTTCAATAAGCACACGAAAAAATAATCACCATTATATTAGTCATTACAGAAACGCAAATCAAAAGCACAGTGAAATACTTTTTCACACCCAGCAGCTGCTAATGGTCGTGTAAATGATGTTACTGCTTTGGTACAGTCTGGCAGTTCCTCAGAAAGTTTAATACAGAATACCTATGACCCAGCAATTCTACTCTCAGGTGTATATGCAAGAGAAATGAAAATACCTGTCCATGCAAAAATTTATACACATCAAGGCCTTTAGTGGTTCCGTATAAATTTAAAATTTTTCTGTTTAGTTTCTTTGAAAAATATTGCTGGTATTTTAGTGGGAATTGCGTTAAATTTATATATCACTTTAGGCAGGATAGTCATTTTGATTATATTGATTCTTATCCAAGCCGTGGGCTATTCTTCCATCTCCTTATTTTGCTGTCTAAGTTCTTTAATAATATCTTGTAGTTCTTGTTGTATAGGTCTTTCACCCTTGTTAGGTTGATTCTTTGGTATTTAATTCTTTTTTTAAAAGCTTTATTTTTATTTATTTATGCTTACAAGAACTGGAGTATAGGCCAGAGGTACAGGGGGTGAGATGATTCACCAGAGACAGAGTGGGGAGCAGAACAGGCAGATCGACTGAAATACACTGCTGAGGGGAGCTGCTGGCGAGACAGGAGAGGTCTGCTGTGCCATGTGGGTTAGTTACCTGGCTGGGGATCAACTCGTGCCACAGTGACTAGCTGGATAATGCTGAGACTTTAACCCCTGCCCCAACAGGGAGGCCTATTGGTAGTTAATTCTTTTTGAAACAATTATAAATTGAGTCATTTCCTTAATTTCCTTTGCTTCTTGTTTGTTGTTTGTGTATAAACTGTATATGGATTTTTGTAGTTTAATTTTGTA
Organism: Scalopus aquaticus; assembly: GCA_004024925.1. Taxonomy (NCBI): domain Eukaryota; kingdom Metazoa; phylum Chordata; class Mammalia; order Eulipotyphla; family Talpidae; genus Scalopus; species Scalopus aquaticus. The sequence continues at coordinate 165,385 of PVIJ01000144.1, forward strand.
ACATGCCTCTTTGCTATATTCATTTATTGTTTCTAATAACATTTTGATGGAATATTTAGTATCATCTATATATAATATCATATGGTCGGCAAATAGTGATAGTCTCTCTTCTTCTTTTCCTACTTGGGTTTTCTTTATTTCCTTTGTTTGTCTGAGAGCTCTGACCAAGACCTCTAATACTAAGTTAAATAGACGTGACAACAGTGGGCATTGCTGTCTCCATCCAGATCTTATAGAAAAAGCTTTCAGATTTTTACCATTGGATATTATATTGGCTGTTGGTTTGTGATATATGGCCTTTATTATATTGAGGTAGAGGTTCCTTCTGTACCCAGCTTATTCTGAGTTTTTATCATTAATGAGTGCTGAATCTTATCAGATGCTTCTTCGGCATCTATTGTTATTGTGAGATGATTTTCCGCTTTACTTGTGTTGATATATTACATTAATTGATCTATGTATTATTAAACCATCCTTGCATCCCTGGAGTGAATCCCACTTGATCTTGATATATAAGTTGAATTTGATTTGCTAGTATTCTGTTGAAATTTTTTGAATAGATGTTCATTAGGAATACTGGTTTAGTTGCCAGCTTAAATAGCTTAACTAAGACAAAGGAGGTTAGGAGAAGAAAGGTGAAGTTCAGTTAGGGAATTTACCAAAGAAGGCACTGTGGGCAAAGGTATGTAGATTTAAGTTCTGCCTTCTACAAGGAAAAGATCATCTGGCAACGCCAAACACCCTTTCCTAAACATTTCTCTTTTGTGTTTTAGGGTCACCCCCCTGTATCTCTCTAATAATTTTTTCTTAGTTTCTGGTCAGAGTTGCTCTCGTGGCCCTTAAAGCTGGTGGTGTCTCTTCTCATCTCTATATTCAATCCTGTTCTTGATAACTCAGGTTACACAACATATTCACATGTTGAAGTCTTAACACCTGCTAAGTCAGAAAGTGATCTTAGATGGAAATAAGGTGATTTATCAATAGGAGAAAGAAAGAAGGATAAATGTAATTAGTTTAATTGTCATTGTAGAGGAGTAGGGTGGTCCCTAATCCAAAATGACTGGTGTCCTTACAGTGGGGGAAATTTGGACACAACCACTCCTCTAGGGAGAATGCTGTGAGAAGATTGGAGTTATACAGCCTCAAGCCAGGAAACTCCCAGAAGCTGGGAGAGAATCCTGGAATAGGTCCCTAGGGCAGTCAGAGGGAGCAGACCCTCCCAACACTTTGACCTTGGGTATCTAGACTCCAGAACTGGAAGAGAATACATTTCTATTGTTTAAGCCACTTGATTTGTTATGGCAGCTGTAGCAAATAAGTTTGTATTTACCTTCCGTTTATAAGTGGACAATTGTCTAATTTGTATTGATTACTAGCCCATAACTTCCAAAATCACTTACAGATCCAAGACACTGTGTTGTCTGCTGGGATATTTGCATTTGGATATCCCACAGAAACCACAACTTAACTTGTGCAAAAACCCTCATCACTTTCTGGGTCCCTCTTGCTCCTCCATTTTTCTCTCGGTGAATGACAACCTCCATCCAATTTGCTGCCTGCATCAGAAACCTGGGTTATGTTTCAGTGCCATTCCCTCCCTGTTACCAGCCATCAACTTTGCAGTTTTCACCTCTATCATATCTTTGGATCTTTCCCCTCCATCCCAGCCCCACATCCACTTTCTTCTTAGGTAGGCGTACTTCCAAGTTCCTTCCACAGTCATCTTTGTTAAACACAAATCTATCTGGTTATCACCCCTCTGCTTAAATTCCTTTCCAGGGTCGGAGGGCTTCCAAACAAAATCCCAGATGAGAGCTGGGCAATCTGACCTCTCCCCAGCCTGGGGAACCTCTCTCCCCTTTGCTCCTTTCCCCTGTTTTCTGCAGTTACAGAGTTCCCATCTTCCCCCTCCTTATTCCACCAGATGCCTGCTCAGGCTTCAAGACTCAAATGCAGCCTCCTAGGGAAGGCTTCCTTGATTTCCAGCATGATTTAAAGCCGACATTTACAATCCTGTAACCCTTGGCATACACATCTATCACAGCAGTTTCATGATGTACTGGTCGGTATATCAACACACCCACACTAGTCTGTAAGGCACTCGAGAGTAGAGGCTTCTACTTATTCCAGTTTTCCATTCTCAGCCCAGTGCCTGGCACATCCCAGACACAAGTGCTTTAGAAAGGAGAGAGGAAAAGAGGGAGGAAGACTCCCAGTCCCAATTTATTTTACAGAGTAAAAAAATAAGACCCCAAGATACTGTAATTCCTCCTCATTTTCAGTGCTGATTGTGTCATAGTTGCCTTGTTTGTCAGAGCTGACTTCAAGTAAACGCAGAGATTGTTTCCCTCTCTCACATTCGGGATTTGAGACTGCTTCAGTGCCGAGCTGCCCGGTAATGGAGGCCGGTCCTTTCCAGCTCAGCCCCATCAAACCGGTTACTTCCCCCAAGGAACAGTTTGCAGTTATGTTTGCAGGGAAGAGGACGCAATTTTCTGGAGCAGACCTGCAAACCGGTCCAACCCTCTTTTTCGGGCCCCCCTGTGCTGCGATTGGCCCTTGCGGAGGGGGGAAGGGCTGGGCACAACAACCTTTAGTCATCGCACTGGGAAATCTTTCTGGAATTGCGCACCAATTTGCGTGTTGCTTTCAAGCTCTTTGTGCGGGGATTAGCTGTCGCGCTGGGTTTGGGAATGCTGCAACCCAGAATCCAGGATTTGCCTCTGCCTCGCGGCTTATGGGAAACAGATGTCTCTCTGCTCGCGGACTGAGTGCGGAGTGGAGATGACCGACCCGAGCGCCTTTCGGAGCCGAGGACACGGAGTTGAGGCCCTCCAGAATCCGGAAAGGAGGCAGCTGTTCCTCTGCTTGTCTGATTTCACGCAAGCAGCGCTGTGAACACGCCAGGCGATAAGCAGCTTCACCTGCAGTTACCAGCGGCGGGCCGCGAGACGCGGCCGCGGGGAGGAGAGCAGACGGCCGCACCCGCGCCATCGCCGGGGTGGCCCCCAGCAGCCCGCCCGCCGCCGGAGCCGCCCGCCCTGCCCGAGATCCAGCCCACCCGGGCCCCGGCGAGAGGCGCAGTCTGGGCGGCTGCGGAGTAGCCGCCGGAGCCGTCAGCCGCCGCGCCTCTGTCCGGGAGCCAGTGCTGTCTCGCAGTAAGTCGGGGTTCGGGCTGCGGCGCGGGGGGCTGCGCGTGTGCCTGGCCCGGCCCACCTGGCCCTTCCCCGGGGCAAGGTCCGGGAGCCCTGGGACTGGCTGGGAGCCGGCGTGGAATCCACTTCCGGATCCTGGCGGCGCGGTTAGAAGCCCGCCCAGACCCGGCGCTGCGGAGCCGGGCGGCCGCAGGCGCTGTCAGCTGCGCTGCGCAAGGGCCCGGCCCTGGCCGTGCGTCTCCCCAGGCCGGCCAGCGAGGGGCTCCCGGCGCGAGCTCCCTCTGCGTTCCCAAAAAGTATGCGCGCAACTTGAAAAGTAAAGCTTTCCATGTCTGTTTGCACTAAGATGTTTCGGCAGGCTTAAAGCAGCAGCTTTAATTTTTGAAATTTTGAAATCTTGCTCGTCCCTAAAACTGAACTACTCAAATAGTGTTCCTTTCCATTAGCCTCCACTCTTTCCCTCTGCTTAAATTCCTACTATAGTTCTGACTTATTAGAGGAGGGAGCAGTTACTTTTTGAGGGTTTGCAGGTCTCTTTTTGATATGTTTATTCTGAAAAATTCATGTCCCTGGTAGAAAATTGCCTGCTGCTGAATACAAAGCTGGGATGGGGAGGAAGTTTTTTCCACGTGAAATATCTGTCAGATCCAAAGTATTTTATGATTCCTGAATTCATCCCCACCTGTAATTTTACTCCAAACATCAACTGGTTCTGTCCTGACCCCTTTGCTCCCATCTCCCTCCCTACTCCCCAAATCACCCACCTTCATTTATAGAACAGACAGCTTTAGATTCAAATGCTTTTCAAATAGTAAATTATAAGGCATTTGAAGTTCCAGATACCCAAAGATCAGCTCACGCCAGGGCAGGACAAGCGTGCTGTTCTGTGGCACTTCGCACCCAGTGCCATATTTCACCCAACAGCTTTTAGGCTATTTTCTTTTTAAAAACAGAGACTAAATTTCATCAATGTGCTTGAAATTTAATTATGGGCTTGATGCATGACAACTCGTATTTCCGGTCCCTTCGCCGAGGCTGGGACTAGGCACTATTTGGGTTCACTATCTCCATGCTCTACTTGACCTCTAGGCTCAGATTTCCACTTGATTTCACCCTTGGCAGACCTAGTACCTGCCCTTCGGCCCGAAAGAAACAAAGGAGCAGGGATGATTCAGAGCCCTCTGACTGCAGCAGCCTTCACCAAAAAGCAAAGTGTTTGATGGAATTCTTTATGACGCAGAAGACATTTCCTTCCTCTTCAAATTTAGGCACATCTAGCAATTAAGGATCAAACAAACAAACAAACAAAACTCTGCCCCTCTCCTCCCTGAAGGTTAAGGTGGATGCGGTTGATAAAGGCAGGGCCACCTACCTTAAATAAAGGTTTTTATGGAGAGGCCATCCAGTGGTGTTCTGGACTGGGCACAGAAGGGTTAACACTGCCCTCCTCTCTCACCCCACTGTGTGCATCCTCTTCCCCTGTCCTCCCTTTTCTTTCCACCCCGTTCTCTACTATCCCCTTTAGGTGCCTACCATGACTCCATTTTGCAGCGTGGAATCTGAGCTATCATTACGGTTCCATGTCAAGATTTGTTTAAATGACAGGGAGCCTTATTGGTATTTTTAGAACATTCTTCCAAATCTGCCTTCATTTTCCTGGGAAATGTATTAAATCCTCCATTGGAAATCCCACTGTAGCTTTCAAAAATAAACATGGCACCTACATCTTGAATTATTTTGTATCATTGTTTTAATATTGACTTGCATGATTTCCTGATGAGTTAGCTTCTTATTGCTACTTCATCTTGAAACAAATGAGATGAACTTTCTTTTTTCTTTAATTTATTATTACTTTAAAAAAATTTAAACATCCTTATTTATTTTTTTCCCAATGAGGATTTCTCCCCTCAGATGTGGTCACCAGAGTTTCCCCACCACCAGAGCACCCAGAGCCCTCCACCATAGTCCCCTGTGCTCTCCTTGCCCTGTCTTCTACTCTCCCTTCTCCCTCTCCCTTTCTCTTCCTGAGTGTCTCAGATCTATTGTCTGTTTTCAGGGGTCTCTCTTACAGTTTGTATTTGTCTGATCCTTTGTTTGGTTTCTCTAGATTCCACATATCAGTGAAACCATCCGGTATTTCTCTTTCTCCTTCTGGCTCACTTCACTTAGGATAATCCCTTCCAGTTCTACCCATCTTGCGGCAAATGGTATGATTTATCTTTGTTGATTACTGAGTAGTATTCCATTGTGTACATATGCTGAATCGTTTTCATCTGGGAGCTTCTCATAAAACACTGAATGCAACGGATCAGGGAGAGTCCTGAGAATTCAGTGCTTATATTCTGACTGTTCCTTTGGTTGCCCTTGGTTTGAATTCTATTCTTTGAATCTCTGTCCACTGACTACAGAGAGGTTGGCTCCATCACTGTGGCTTGGCTGTGATCTGTTTATTTTCTGAGCAGCAGTAACTCTCTAAGCAGTAACCTCTCCAAGGGCTGCTTGGTGAGAGTTTGGTCAGCCCACAGGAGATGGGCCATCAGGCAACAAAGCAATGACTGAGAAACCTTGAAGGTGCCACTGTGAAATCTGGGATGAAAACATTATTGGAACTTTCTTCTTCTCTCACCAAATGACACCGCTTCGTTTACACCAAATTCATCTTGGCATAGCAACTCTCAGCAGGCAATTTGAACTTGATTTGTATAGGCTCTTAAAGTTTATGCCAGCAGGTGCTGGCCAGATGCTTTAGATGCTGCTGCCAAAGATGGAGACAGGAACTGTCGGGACACAAAAAGAAGCATCCTGTACCCCCCTGGGCTCTTCTCATTCTGGATGAGTAATCAAAACAACATCAGACAGGTTAGCAAAGGAAAAACAATCAATTTAATGATGCACATATGGACAGTTTTACATGGTGTAAATTCTAAAGTGTAATGGAGCCTACCAGGAATATTTATTCAGTGTTTAGGGATCTGGGGCATCAAGGGGAGAGGGGGAGACATTATATGACAGGTGGGGGTGTTGGGGGGCTTACTTCATCCTTACTCCGAGAGTAAAGAGGGGATGCTTTGATACAGAGGACATGTTTACTGATGAACATACAACTGGGTGAGGACTTAGGCAAGGACAGAAGCTTCTCCTAGCCTTCAGGGCCCTCACTGCTCTTTATCCTAAAAATCCACATTCTTTAAGTAATGGTAGTAGACCTCCCCAAGTTCACAGGGCCTTGATTGGCTTCTGGTGCCCCCGCCCCCCAAGAGACAAGAGGTCTACCCTGGGCACATTGAGAAAAGTCTGCCTGACCCTTTTGGGGAAATCAAACCCATAGAGCAATCCTTGTTTTCTTTTTGGATTTCATGCCAAAACATTCCAGGATGTCTGTCTGAGTCAAGCCTGGAGTGACTGCCACACTCTATCACCAACATTGTTTCTAATGCTCTTTTGTATTAGATCTTAAGACTCATGAGCTAGCTGGCAAGTCTGAAAAAGACCCTGCAGATTTTCAGAGAGTTTAGTTTATTATTTTCTCTGGAAGAGAATGACCGATTTTGGGTATGGATAGTATTTGATTTTAGAGTTACAAGAATAGACAAGTGCAATCTTTGAGATAAGTAGGTGGAAGGGAAATGAAGGGCAGTAAACTAGTGTCTCACAGAACCACAGTTTACTAGTTGGTTAGCTTTTATGTAATTTTTGAGAGTGTAGTGGAAATTCAACCTCAGAAATTAAGATTTTGTTGGCAAATATTTCACCTTACTAATACTTGTTCCTTCCTCTGTAGACCTATTTCTTTTGCATATCCTGCCTTTGAATCTCATCTGAATCCCTGAACAGAAATATGTTCTCCCTAGAATTCTCAGCACATTCTTTTGCTTAACAAACTGCTGTCTCAATGAAATGTATTTTGCAGAAGGGCTGACCAGGAAGATTAGGATGTGTTCCCCAGTCAAACTAAGATACCATATCTCATCATCTGTATTAGTGTGTAACATTTTTGTAGTGCTCAGCTAGAAGCTACAAATACAGACTTAACTGCAATCAAACAAGTCAAGCAGAATAATTTGTAGAAATCTGCTGGAGCAGTTGGAGTTTTGGGAGGGGGTGGTGATGATCAAACTTTTAAACCACCATCCCTATCATAAATGTTTTCAGGTTTCAGAATGTTTGCTATTTGAAGGATATCTTTTTCTAAAATTTAAATGTAGCCATTGATCTCAGCCAAAACAGTATCAAGAGAAGCAGAAGGTCTGTCTTCTGACCTACTTATCCCCCATTAGGATCAGGATTAGCATTTTAGAACTCTCCCTGCCCACTTTCAGGGATGATGATTTGGAAGCACAATCAAAAATCCAAAGATTTTCAGACTCTAGAAAAGAAAGATCTGACTTAGACTAAACATGTGAAGGATCAGACCCCATTTTGTTTTAGCGGATTCTGTCCAATCAGCTAGAAGAAAGGAAAGATGTTTCAAGCCCAAACTATCAGCCAGCAGGATTTATTGAGCAAATATTATCTTTCAAGCCCCCAGCTTTGAAAAGTACAATAACATAAGAGGCAGCGCCTAAACCTCAAAGCGCTTTTCCGGCCGTGGTGGTATCTCTAGATATTAACCTGCCTGTTCACTGCCTTCCTCACCGGGGCAACCAGGTCTAGGGCTATGACAGGACCCTCTTGTGTCTCCACTAAATCCTCCACTGGAAATTCCACTGTGTCTTTTCAGAAAGTTTAGCTCCAACCACTTCCTGAGGTCATCAAGATAGCCTAGTGACCTGAGATTTGTTCCCTTTGGCAGTGAAATGTGTGTTCTTCATCTTTCAACTCAGTCTGGGCAAAATGACACTTGCTACTTAACCCTCAGGCTCCTCTGACGGTTCCTATCTTGTTTCTTCCCCCACCACCAAGCTGTTCAGCAGTGACCTGACCAGCACCAGAATGACTCAGAAGTGGGTGTGGCTGGAGGGTCAGTGATCTTCTTGCGCTTCCGCTTAATTAAGAGGATGAGATCAGGTCTCTTTAATCATGAAACCACCTCTCAGACTAAACAAAGACAGAGCCATCTCTTGTGGACCACATGCAATTTATTTAAATGATGCTGCACCTCCTGCGACCGTGTTCAAGCTGTATTACAGACCTGCCTTCAAGGACAGCTTTCTGGGTCTTCGCTTAGGAATAAAAAAGGCATTAGCCACATTGAGTGGGATTTGCATCTTGTTAGTTTGCCTCTGTGTCCCCCACCACTGCTCTCTATGGGAGGGGACACAGCTGTCTTTTGCTGGGCATGCTGCCTTGCTTATGATTCTATTGGAAATTAAAATAGTGAACTAGAAGCTTAGGAGGGGAAGGGGAAGGGGAAGGGCAGGAACGTGCAGGATATTCAAAAGAAGGGAAGCGTGGGGTCAGGTCTAACTGCCCTCTTTTCCCTGTCATTCAAGATTAACTGCACAGTTTGCCACCGCAGAGCACGGCCAGCTCCATGTGGTGTCATCTCAGTACTAATGAGTGAATTATCTCCTTGCAGACTTGGGCAGCTGGCTCTGCTTTGTTGTTCAGCATCTGTCCAAAGCGTCCTCCACTTACCTTACCCCGTGCATTGGATTCTGCCAATGAAAGGCCAAGTAATTGTTATCTTTGTCAAAGACAGTGATTATAAAGGTGAATCTCTTATGAAATGCAAGCACTTATTTTGGATACCCCCTTATTGGCTAGTTAGAAGTGATCCAACAAAGTAGATCCACAGATACTCCAAAGGGCTGAATGTTTGTACCTTGATGGCTGCAGAAAACAAATGGCAGAGACTAGAGGCCTTTTGCTTCTAAATCTTAACCAATAATGAGGTCATTGATCAAAACCAAATTTAGAACTAGTTATAGAATGTCCTCAAGTTACCTAGTACTACTAAAATAATATTTTCTTTAAAGCTGTTTCCATTTTAGAGAAGCAGTGCACACATTCTACAGCAAACGAGCTTGCCTGATCAATGCTCTCTCTTGCCCCAGGCCAGACAGAACTCACACTGTCAGTGAAGTGACAGGAGTGGGTATCCTCTGTTTAGAGGACAGATGACCAGAGGCTAAGTGCTATCTTTTTGCTGATTTTCCCTATTTTCAGCCATCAAGTAACAATTACCCTTCAAGCATCCTTCATCCCTTTCCTCCATAATCTAAAAACCTAAAGTACAAAGTAATTGATGCCTGAGACTAAAACCCTCTCTAAGCTGCCAAATCACCCACCAAAACAACATGGACGATCTAGGAAGCCTGAAAAGGAAGAAGTGGGGTGAAGCATGTGTGGGGCCCTGGGCAAACCATCCCACTTTGTCTTGTGACATTTACTCTAATATCGCTGCGCCAGCTTCAGGCCCCACAAAAGGTATATTTTAGTCATTAACGCAATTCATTAAAAGGAAAAAAAATTGGATTTTTCCAGGATTTCCTCTGTAAGCATTTTACTTCTCCCTGAAATTGTTTTGCTTAAACAAGGGTTTTGAATTTTGGATAGGCATCTGCCACAGATCAAGTTCTCCCTACTTTTGAAAATGTTTTTAATATATCAAGAATGGGAAAGACTTAAGAACTTGCCTTGAATAGTTAAAGCAGTTCCTGTAACAGGAGGAGGACAGATTTCTTTGGGTTATGAAACTCTGAATTCCGTCTGCATTGGGAGCTGGTTTTCATTTGTCATGCGGTACAAAATATTCTTGGCAGGTTTGGGGCTTAATCCACACAGGATGCTCCGATGCTGAAATAAAATCTACACAGAACTACATAGATTTCCTTTCCTAACCTGTTTCCTCCACATCCGGTCCCTGGGATATATGCATTTACTGAAGTGCTGCCAGGTCTCTGCAGGAGTAATTCAGTCCAGGGTCTCCCTAATTGAGCCTTCTGCTGGGATGTTCGCGGTGGTCAAGGGGGTCTGGAGCTCATGACCAGAAGGGGGAGCTATGCCAGGTGAAGACACCTCCTCCTTGTGTCTTAGATCTGTTTTCCATTCCCCAGACACCCAGGGCCCGTCTTTCTAAAGTTTACACATAGCCATTTCGGCAGCATTCATATTCTTACATGCCGTGTTTGGTGCCCACAGGTGAAGAATGATCATGTGATCATTCAAAATTATTGCTCCCTGTAGAAAGTTTGTAGATCAAAGGCCAAAGGTGACGGAAAAGAAAAATAGTTCATTTAACCCCTTTAAAATAGAAACATGTAAATGTTTTTTAATTCCTATGACTCGTTTTGTAGGGAAAGTTTGATGGTTTGGAGATATGAGTACCTACCAAGCACATCGACTCTGTCTCGTTCACAGTTCCCTAGTGGTTCCTTGTACACATTCGTGGGTCTAGAGTTAAATTATAAGTGATTAACCTGTATTGGAACAACTTTCCCAGGTACCTTCCTAGATTTCTTTTCTTAATAAAACACCCTTCGATCTAGAACTTCCCATAGTTTTTGTATTATTTTATCATATGTCATCCAATCAAGTATTACTGAGCATTTGGGTTTACTAGGAGGATGCTCTCAGTATGATTCCTAACTCTGTTTCTGCTGAAGCTTGTCTTCCTTGGACATCTGTGATGAGAGTTTAGCTTTTCCTTGATTCAGGACGCTCATGGAGTGAACCATCCTATAATTCTGAATTGACGGAAGTCGGCTTGCTTTATGCATTCAAGCTTATTTAGCAATGCTGTGTTTTCTTTCAGTCATAAAACCAGTAGATTTCAACTAGGGAACCTCCCAAGACATTAAACTCTTGACTTGGGCAGAAAGCATTGCCTTATGGATTTACTGCACCAGAAGTGATTATGTCAGGAACTGTCAGCTATTTTTTTCAAGAGCCTGTGATACCACATGCCATAGGTAGATGGAGAAGGCGGTGTGCTGTCTCTTTTATTTATGAAGATAACTGCTGCCCCACCAGCTTGTGCTTTGCCGTTTCCTTCACACTCTTTATTAGTAGTGAAATTTATTGGCCCCTGTGGCATAAATCTAGAAGAACCATTTGGTTCAAGCCCTTAATTTCATCAGGATTGCTGCTTGCTAGATGAAACTAACGATAATGATGATTTATTCTCACATTTGAGTAAATATTTGCCTTTTAAAAAATTTACCTTCACACAAATTATTCCATCTTATCTTTACAACGAGTCTGAGAAGTAACATTTTTATGAGACAAGGGAACTAAAGTTCCTAGAAGTCCAGTGACTTTTCCAGAAAACAGTTAGGATTCATACTGAGAACATCCTTCTCACTAAACCCAAATGCTCACTAGTACTTGATTGAATGACATATTAAAAAAATAAATAAGAATTGTGGGAAGTTCTAGATTGAAGGATGCTTTACTAAGAAAACAAATCTAGGAAGATGCCCGGGGAAGCAGTTTCCAATACAGATTAATCACTTAAAATTAAGCTCCAGACCCAAGACTAATATACACAAAACTGTTAGGGAACTGTGAATGAGACATTATCAAGTGTCAGATTATATGATGCAGATGTTAAGTACAATGGCAACTCAGAGAAGAGCGAAAAACAGAAAATATAATTGAGGAAGAGGGGTACAGTTAGAGCTTAAAGAATGTGCAAGATTTAGATGGAGACAAGTGGGAAGGGCAGAATAAACGGTTGGGAATATCCTGAGCTTCTGGTAGCTTCAGGTGTTTCTTGGCTTACGGGTGGTGTTCTCCCTGAGTCTCCACATTGTCTTCTTTCTACGCATCTCTCTGTGTCCAAATCACCCCTCTTTCTAAGGACATCAGTCCCACTGCATCAGGGCCTGCTCTTATGACCTCTTTTTAGCTTGGTTACCTCTGTGAAAACCTACTTCCAAGTTGGCCACTTTCTGAGTTACTAGGGGACTTCAACATTTTGGTGAGAGGGAACATTGTTTAGTCCATAACAGGAGACTTTCAAGAGCTGTGAGCAACGGACTGTGAGGGAGAAGGTTGTTGTGGTGGAGGTGGACTAACAATGTGGTGCAGGACACTATGGAGGCGAAGGAGGGAGCTGTGGGCTGGAGCGGAGCATGGAGGAACCAGGTAAAATCCACAGACATTTCAAAGGAAGAGTTGGAAAGACAAGTTGTGGGCCTCTCGACACATTGTAGACCACGACAGCTTACAGAGCACTTCTGCCACCTTTGCAGAGGGCTGTCTGGTGTTTTCAGGACTTCGGGCTGGGAAGAGGCCAATGGAGAGGTCATCACTTCAGTGAGGTCACTGCACGTGCTACACTTGAAATGGTGACAGAGCCGAGTGGAGATGTCCCCAGGACCACCAGAAACCAGAGCCCACTGTCCTCTCTTTAGACAGAGATTTGGGAGTCAAAGGCATTCACGCAATCCTTCATCCCTGCGACCAGGTTGACCCTCGCCCCCGCCCCAGGGGCAAATATAGACTCGCAGAAGCCATGGTGTTTTGGCGAATTCCCAAAGTTAAGAGTCAAAGCAGCACATAGAGAGTGAGAGAAACAGTCTGGTGCTTAAGAAGGAGTTTAGAGAAGTTTCAGTGCCAGGAGCCCAAGGATAGTGGGAGTTGAAAAGGAAGAAAACTGGCTGGGTCAGTTGGGGGAGCCTTTGGTTTGAGCTCAAATGAAAACAGTGGGGGAAAATGTCAGGGCCAGGAAGAAAGGGAAAAGTGTGGTCATCACAGAACAGTGATGTGGTTAAGAAAGCAGAGAGAAATTTTATTTAAAGTCATGACTTAGAGTTCCATCCAGTAAAATCAGTGCTTCCTAGGTTTGCTGGCGCGCACACACGGGGCCAACACCAGCACTCCCGAGGCAAAGGCAGCCCGCCCTCCTTCGCACTGGGACTTGTGCAGGGGAAGCCACTGTGGGTTTGAAGTGGGAAGAGAGGGAAACCATATCAAAGGATGGCTTTAGGGAGGGAAGGGTTAACTGAGAAGAGGGGCCCAGGAGGTGGTGAGGAGGCAGGCAGACCAGTCAGAAAGTTAATTCTTGCGAAGTCGAGGAAGGATGAATGCATGCATCCACCCAGTGTCTCTGATGTTTTGGGGGCGGAGGGGCCATCTGTAAAGTCCTGCCAGCAAAACCGTTTCCTACTGAGCAAGATGCTAAATGTCATTTTCCATAACTTCCGCCTTGGAGCTATTATTTCCTATTGCGGTGACTGTCTGCGGGATTGACATCAAAGCGGCGTCCAGGCTTACAATTGATTTTCTTTGGGCAGTTTGCCCACATCCTGCCGCCATGTGATTCCATAGCAATTTCAGAGGTAACAGCTCAACATTCTCCAAAGTTAAATGCATCTGCATCTTTTCCTGTAACATACCATGTGAAAACCTGGCAGCCAGAATGGCTTCGAGCCCCATAAATGTCTGTGACAGCCGTGCATGCTCACGCCAAAGAGCTACACTTCCACAGACATGGCCTCGGGGTGAGGTTTAGCAGAAGAGATTTGCTTCTCATCGTGTGAGTTTGACTTGAAATCACCTGGTGTGAAGCTCCCCCCCACTGTCTCCGTTGTCGCTTCGGACTCTCCTGTGTCTGAAGTCCCACTGCTGACACCCCATGCTGTGTGGGGGGCTGTGGAACAGTAGTTCTCAAACTGTGGGTTTCATGAGTGGGTTGGGAATCGTGTTTTGGGTTGCAACCAGCCTATTTTAAAAATGAAATAAAATAGAAAACTGCAGAGGGCTAAGTGTGACTAAGTGAGATCTCACACAACTCTTGTTTCAGTGAAATATATGTCTGTACTGGACCCTGGTGTCGAATATGCTTCTACTCTGGATCACATTGGGAAGTTCATGTGGTGAAGTGTAGGGACCCTCTCCTCAGAGTGTGACCCTAGGTGGGATCCTGTGTTTCATTAGATACACAGGCTGTCATTAGGAATGATCGCCTTGATTTCATGTGATTGGGTGTTGAAAGGATCAAAGAGAACATGCACAGAGCACTTTGGACTTTGCCCTGGTTAGATGTCAGCACTTATGTTTGTCTTCTTTCCTGCCTTGATCTCTACACTCAGATCTTTGTTTCCTTCCTAGACCTTCCTTCTGAGCTTAGACTTTTGAATCCAACGGCAGTTGACATCGCCACCTGGTTGTTCCACAGCATCTCTAGCTCAAGATACTCAAATTTGAACTCAACTCTTCACCACCTTTCTCTCCAGCACTCTCCCCTTGCACTGTCCTGTCCTGCTCCCACACCTGAGGCTGCTCCTTCAGAATTCACTTTTTATTGTGGAGTGCCACCATTCACCTCTCACCTAGACAGCCTGGGCACCATCTTACTAATTCTTCAAGTACGAGAATTCTAAGCCTGCATGACCATCATCGCTCACTGGGTTAGTGAAATTCTGTCCCCCCAGTTTTGCCCTGGTCTCCACTTGAATGTGTCCATCCCTTCCACACTTCCATCCTTACAGATCCTCAGTGACGCTCAGAGCTTCCAGGTTAGTTAACAGCCTTCAGCCTACAAAGGAAGGTCACCATGTCCTGCATCTCCACCCTCATCTCTCCAGCCCTCTGCCCTCTACTTCAAGCTCCAGTCATTTCAAACTCCTTGCAAGTTGGTCTTGCCCTTGGTGACATATACACTCCTTCAGGTTTCCTAGAATGTTTGGTCCGCCATTTTGTTCAATGGCTAACTCTTGTCCTTCAGGACTCCACACCGATTTTGAAATCTGAAAGACTTCAGTTTGAATGTGCTAATCGATAGTGAGTAGCTGTGTGACCCTGAGAAGTGAATTTCTGAAGCACTTGAAGTTTGTGGATCTATAAAATGGGAATAGCAACGTAAGAGTTAAATGAATGTGCATGAAGAACCGTTCCTGGCACATACTAAGTATGTAACTGATAAATGACTTTGACTTTTATTATCACAAATATTTTGAATTTTTGAAAAAGTCTTCCTACTCCTGGGCCAGACCTTCTTGCTACTGATTGTATCAGGTTATTAAAGACCAGCTTTGCACCAGCTGTTGCTCCTAACGGGTTATACTTCCCACTCTCCTTCCCTTGAACAACCCCTACCTGTCCCTCAACATTCAGCCCAATTGTCCCCTCATGAGGGACCCTTCCCAGTGCCCTAAGCACCCAGGCACGCCATGCTTGCCTCTCTCAGAGATTTTGGAACAGTGATATACTCTAGAATCAATGGGTTCTAGTTTCCTGAGGGCTCTATATCTTGTTCATCACTGAATCTCAATTCCCCTCAGTACATGCAGATGCCTGACATATAGTATGAGATCGATAAGTGTTCAGTGAATGGAAGGACAGATAAGCAAACTGTTATAATACTTCCTTGCTGTGTCCCTGCCTTCTTTCCTTCGGGAAATGTATCCTATTAATTGGTTTTCCTTAAAGCGGACTCTCTCTCACCTGTACTTCTTAAATTACTCTGGTCTGTGCACTCAACTAACATTGGCCCTCAGGCCAGACATGAGGTGCCTTCCTTTCCACCTTGTACCTTACAACAAGGAACACCAGGCTGTTCACTCCCTGTGTGCCTGTTCATACTTGTTCTTTTTGCTTGGAGTCGCCTAACACCTTAACTACCTACTTTTCACCCACTTCACTTGTCACAGTCTCACAACCTTTTAAAGTGCTTCCAAAGGCCCCCAAATGACAATTCTAGAAACTTTTCTTACTCATTTTTAAACAAACTATTGAGGATAGGTTTCCTCAATAGGTTTCCTCCACCCCATGCTAATCTGGTTCGCTAACTTAGTTCTGAATATTGTTTAGAGAGTAGACTCAGACACACAGAAGTTACTGTTACTATGAAATTAAGGTTCACTCTCAGGGGCTGATGGGGAGAGGGGTAAAAGTATTAATAGATGAGAAAGCCAGCTGCCTGTACCCCTTTCTTAAAGGAAGGAGATTTAGCTTCATGTGGACTAAAGACACTGAGACTCGGTCCACCTGGAGTCAGCACCAGCTGAGGATAGGTTTCCTCCCCCATACTCAACAACTCGCTGTAGACTCTTCTCCTGGAGCAGATGGCTCGCTCTCTAGCAACTTACTTACATGCCTGTTTTTGATGGCAAATCACTTGAATATAAGGATTGCCTTCAATTTCTTTAGCAACCTAGTGGTGTCCGTGTTGCTCATCATTTTCATAAATGTTGTAGGAAATGAATAGGGCCAAAAATGAGCTAGATTTGGTTCTCCTTTCGGCTTGCTGATTTAATTTTTAGGCAGTGGGTAGGAGGGCTTATAATTTAACTCTTGTTCTTTTATCTTAAATAGATTTCATTTAAGCTTTACATCGGCGCCACCTTACAGTGATCCCGTACTAAGTGGTCAGTGAGCATGTCTGATGAGTGGACAGTCAGTGGTTTGCTTTCCTGAGAGTTGGTAGTTATGGTTCTTAGTTACTTAGGAATGTACATACTAATCAAACAAAATAGAGTCAGAGTATATCAAATGTGAAAATGTAAATGTCCAAATCCATCGGTGTGTGGTATTGTACATGTCTACACAGATGTGCATATTTTATGTATTATCAAACAGTAAAACCAGGCCAGTCTATGAATGGTCTGAAAATATCAAAACACAGTTTTCTCCCTTTTCCAAAGACTAGACGGTCCACTTTTAGCCTGTGTTTCAACTCTCTTTCTCATCTCACTTTGTGACCCAGTAGTGTCACAAGGCTTGGGGGGTGTGGTGGGTAACACGCCATTGTGCGGAATGGCAGTGGGGTGATTTTGAGAGCTGGTGCTGACTCCAGGTGGACTGAGTCTCAGTGTCTTTAGTCCACATGAAGCTAAATCTCCTTCCTTTAAGAAAGGGGTACAGGCAGCTGGCTTTCTCATCTATTAATACTTTTACCCCTCTCCCCATCAACCCCTGAGAGTGAACCTTAATTTCATAGTAACAGTAACTTCTGTGTGTCTAAGTCTACTCTCTAAACAATATTCAGAACTAAGTTAGTGAACCAGATTAGCATGGGGTGGGGAAAAGTTTGCCAGTTCTCACTTGTTCATGTGTTTTGATGGGCACTAACCTCCAAAATTAATAGGACATGACACATAGCATAACACATTTCATAATTTGCATTCAAGCAAATTTCATGGAGCAAAAGGCAATGAATTGGCTGTCGTGAAATGTCACATATCCTCTTACTGAAGACAGGGGAGACATGTGGAATAAATTGGTGATAAACCAAAAATGACTCCTATGTTGGAACTGTGAGACCATAAAACAGGACAGTAACAGATCATTTTATCAGGGCATCTAAACAAGCAGAAGTATCCAAGCAATGGGATTATTTTAAAAGGTTTTTTTTAACCCAGTTTTTAAAAAACCATGCCAGTGTAATAACTGAAGAACATTTGCTCTAAGGAACACTGTGAGTGGTGATGCTGTGATGTGCCAGCTACAAAAGGTTGGTGGGTGGTGTTGCAACAGCACCATCCACTGAAACCAGAATAAACTGATTAGGACCACCATGCCACTAACTTCTTGGCAGTCCTGCCATCAGTGCCAAGTTGGGTGGTTCCTGGACATTTGCATGTTTTGGTAGGTACATGTTATACTAAAATGTTGAATTATAATTATACATAAACACATGCTACTTGTTAAGGCATCCTCTTCAATCAGTATATTCTTTCGTTTGTTTTTATTTTTTTCAAAGAATACTAGAGATCTTTATTATCGAGTTGAGAGGAGTTATAAAGACAACCTCCAAAATATTACTAATTCAAAATAGATCAAGTAGATCTCTCAATATTTTGGGAAAATCCCCATCTCATCTCTTATAAAAGGATTCCTTTATCTTTTTTATTCAAACCAATAGTTCCTTTCTTGCAAAGTTGTCTAAGAACAAAATGGGATACTTAGCATGGAACCCAGTATATAGTAGGTGCAACTAAATAAATGTGAGTCCCTTTCCTTTTCATGTGCCACAAACCAAAGCATGTTTAGGAGAAAAGTAATATTCATAGACTAAATGGCTGATAATTACTAAGCGCTTTTTATCTACACCCTCCTATATATCCAGGGCAAAAAAGATGAATAAAGCTTGGGCTAGGAGCTCATTCTGTAGTAGGAGGCCAACAAGTAAACCAATAATTATGGCAGAGTGAAAAGTACAATCACAGGAGTATGGACAAGGATCCAGTGACGCAGGAAAGGATGAACATGTAACCTGTAGAGGAAGTTGCCAGCCGATAGGATGAGTTGCCCTGAGTACTGTTTTTTTTTTTTTTTCTTTTCTTAAGATTTATTTATTTATGCATACAAGCTGGGGTATAGGCCAGAGGCATGGGGCGGCGAGAGGGTTCACCAGAGACAGAGTGGGGAGCAGAACAGGCAGATCTACTGAAGTACACTGCTGAGGGGAGCAGCAGGCGAGGCAGGAGAGGTCTGCTGCGCCATGTGGGATTCTCCCCGGCCGGGCGTCGAACTTGCGTCGCCGCTGTCGACAGCTCCACAGCGCAGCGCTTAACCGCTGCGCCACCAGGGAGGCCCGCCCTGAGTACTGTTTGAACAGGTGGACGGACCCTGTCCAAACAGTTTGGCCCGTCACACTGACCAGGAGGCACCATGCAAGACAAAAGAGCTTTCGGTCCTGGCTAATGATTATATCATAATTTCCTGGAGGGAGAAGGCCAAGTACGCACAGTTAGAATGTAACCTGCATACCCATTTGTGCATACCCAGGCTTAGCCCAGCCCAGAACGAGCTATGACGCTGCTCTCAGTCTCCCTGCCTCGTGGACCTACTGAATCTCCAGCAGGAGAAGAAAAGGGCTGGCCTTCCAGGCAGAAGGAAAGTATGTAGTATAAAGTTTAAAAACTAGAGGGAGGGGAATAACTCAGGATTCCCTAGAAGCCTCGAGTAAATAGATTTTAAATACTATACAGACTTGTTGGGGGACAAGCCCTAGAGCCAACAAGTGAAGCATTTCCAGCTCAAGTAGTTTGCTCTAGTCTGGGTTTATGACCCGTGGTGAGTCATGGGATGTCCATATGTCCTGTGACCCTAAGTGGTTTGGATGCTTTTGTCACAGTAAGGAAATGCTGTCACAGAGGCAGAAGATGCCTAGATCCTATTGAGGAAAAACCTAAAGTCTCCCTGTGGTGAACTGAATGCTTGATTTTTCCCAAAATTCTCATGTTAAAGTCCTGTGTGATGGTATTCAGAGATGAGGCCTTGGGAAGGTATAGTCTTACGTCACCTAACACCATTTTGGTCAGTGATGGACCACATATATGACAGCGGCCCCTTACAGGCTATGCCAGATGGCCTAGTGTGTAGAGGGTTATCTCATCTAGGATTGTGTAAGCTATTCAAGGACGAAATCCCATAACTACAGCAAGCCAAAGATAAATTTAATATCCCAAAAGAAGCGAGATTTTAAAACAAAACAAAACTGATTATCTTACCTGTAGAGGAACAAAGATAAGAAATACATCTGCCTTCTTAGAAATCATGCCAGCAAGAAGAGAGTAACTTTGTAGTTAAGCAACTCACAGTGAAATTAGGGTTAGATTAGTCCATGAGGATGGGGCCTTCCTTCATGGGTTAGTGCCCATTCTCTGTAGTTAGAAAGGAACCTTGACTTTGTTAGAATTGTTTTGGAGATCTCATCATAAAAATAGCTTTCTTTTTCTTTTGTCTTCCTGTTTCCTTATTCTCTTTGTTATCCCTTCTGACTAAAAGTATCCTGATTTGTAATTGTCAAAAATGCAGTCACCCTAATAGTGCTTTACATCCCCTTCAGTACAAAACTGCCTTGTTCCTAATAAGCATTAACATCATTGTTGCATGAAAGAAGGAGGGGGTAAACAAATAAGTGACCTGCACCTCATTCTCTTTTCTCTTCTCTTTAGCTTCCTCTTTTTTTCTTCAACAAACGACACAACTTTCATCAGGTGGTTTCTCCTTTGTTCACCTTTGTCTGAATAAGAAGCAACTTTACTTAGCAACATAAAATGCCTCGTGTGACTGCACCTTAGCTTTCTGCCATGGCTGATAGGATCACTAAGTAAAAGCTGACTATCATACTCATACTGCTTTATTTGCCTTAAATGCAGAAGATTATTGCTGCCATTCTGCATAAGGATTACTAGGCTATTTTTGGAAGTGTTTTCCTTTAATGACCCAGTAAATATAGAAGGCTAAGTGTCGGGATCAGCGACATTGCATAACAGACAATATGGCGCCCATGGCTTTGAGGAAGTGCCGATGATTGGTTGAGCAGATTGAGTAAGAGGCTCGTGGACACTGCATGATCTATGTATGCTCTGTATTCCACCTAAGGGTAATCATGCGGGTGCCGCATGTACAGCATGCTGATTGGTGAACAGGGAATATATATAGGAAGGAACCTCCGTGCTCGAGGGAGAGAGATTAGGCAGATTGCTCGCAGCAATAAAGAAATTAAGCTTGCCTCTCTGTGTCTCCTGGTCGTTCTTGCGGGTCGAGAGCGACACTAAGCACTAAGAATAATGAGATACAACTTATTATTCGATGATGTTTCCTTTCAATATTAAAATTTGATGCTCTTTCATTTTAAAAGGAAAATACTGCTTATGCAAATACGTAGTTTTTAAAGAAGTTTAAACTATGACATAAAACCTCTTTTGCATAAGCAGTATTTTTCTTTTAAAATGAAAGAGCATCAAATTTTAATAATTCTTTTACCTTTGGCCACTGGGAACAGATGGTCTGGGAGTAAATGGTGCCGTTTCTGTGTTGCTTCTATCATCCCTCAGAGCTTCGTCCCTCCGCTCCTGCCTGGTGGAAATGCTCACGCCACAGAAGAGCAGAAGCAAATCAGAGTGATTACAGGGTGTTCATCCCTCCCTCGAGTTGCTGTTGATCCTTGTCCAGAAGTACAGAATTAGAGTGAATATCAAAAAGTTGTTTGCCTTCACTCCTCTCAGTATTTGCACTCTCCCAATAGCCATGTAAATAGGCCATAAAACACACTTTAATAAATGAGTGAAAACCACTTATGGGAGAAGTAGGAAAATGTTTTTGTATGGAGCACATGAAACTCTTGAGCTGGTTGCACAGTCCTGATAATCTTGCTTACACTATCTTTCTTAGCTATCTTGGCTCAAATAGAGCTCAGTACTATCGTATGTATCAGAGAGAAAATATAGCTGAGCTTCAGTCAGAACAAGGATTTTTTAAAGCATTTCACAGGATAACTGGCTGGCAAGACTGTGTTCTCTGGAGGTGCTCTGGTCCCCCACCCCTGGGTAGCTCCGTCAGAAGTGGGGGGCCAGGGCCACATGTGCTGCCTCCTCATTGAGCAGGACCCTGTGCCTGTAGGTTGTAGGTTGTGGGGGGCAGTAGCTCTCATGCTGAATAACAAAGCAGGAGCCCACTTAGGACAGGAGGGTCAGGAAAGGCCTCAGGAAGCAGCCCCATTTAGGCAGAGAATTAAGGCGGTGGGGGCAGCTTTGCAATTGAGGGGGGGCAGGATTATTAAGTGCCTTGAAAGAATGACTGGTCCCTCACAGATTCAGTCATTTTGTCTTTTTCTAAGGAGTGTCAGCCTCTTTCTCTGGACTTAAGATCTCAGAAATCTGAACTTAGGATAATAGATTGACTGGTCCTTGGAAAGTCACAAACATCAGAGAGAGAAAGGTAGAGGGAAGAACAGAAGCACAGGCCAGAGGAGGCTGGGTAAAGGGTCTAGAATCTCCTAGGAGAGCCTTGAGTGGTTTAAATAAATAGAAAAACAGAAATAAAGCCTGTTTTTATCATGAAAAGGCTCTATGGGCAAGTCTAAATGTCTACTCCTGGGGGCAAACAGACATGTGTTAATAGCTTTTCAAAAATAGAATGGAAATTCTACTGCGGCCTGTCAGGGAGGATGGAAGGAAGGGAAGGGCCCGAACGTACCGCTGTCAGATGCCGGCTTGACAGGTCTGCTGGGCAAGTCTGTAAAAAGTCATCGCTCTGTGACTTTACCCTGCTCTCAAATGGGAGACTGCAAGGCTTCCTGTGAAGTCCGTGCAACAACTAATGATGTCACCTTCACTCTTCGTGTTTGTTTTAGTATCAGCTTTTTATAGTCAAGGTCATTCTGAAGATATGCAGCTTCTTAACTCTGTAAAGTGGTATTTATTTGTTTATTTGTTTATTTAAAGTGGTATTTAGCCTCTGTCTATTATGTTTTGTTTTGTTTTTTTCTTTCTATTCCCAGGAGTCTGCCTTCTCAGTGAATCCCCCTCTAACAGGATGTCATAGTTTATTTTCCCCTGCCCTTTGCCCTGTGGATGCTGGGATTTTAGCCTCTGAGTGCTCCCCTCCTCTGGGGTGGGTTCCTGTTTCTCTGCTATCTTGGGAACTCCTGCTGTTTGAATGAGGCGTTTGCATATTCATAACCTCTGAGCCTTTCACTCTCCAGCACACCAGCTGTGTAGGAGAGGTGTGTGTTACACCTCAACATGGTTTCTCTTCTCACTTAGACCTGTGCTAGCATTTCCGGTCCTTTCTGACATCTCCACAGAACTCGGGTGATCATGATGAACCCCAGGCAGTCTGCAGAGACCTGCCCAGGCCCAGGGAGGGTGAGGCGGCAGTGGGGCAAATGGACAGGTCTCACGCAGAGGCGGACCTGAGTCTGTGCGAGGCTTTGTCACTTGCTTCTTGAGTGACTATGGGGAGGGGGTGTCACGTCGCCTCCCAGACTCCTGTTTCTTTGTCAATATGGCGTTAATCTGACTGAATATTGTAGGAATAGAGAGGAGACTCCCCCATGGCCCTGTGGGTTCTTAGACTGGTGCAGCAATCACATTAGTATCAGCTTAGGAGAAAATAACAAATTTAATCACATGTGAAAAAAATTACATGTGTATGGAGAATCCGCGTGGATATAGATTCTAGAGTAAATGGTGCAAAATGAAGACCCACCTCATGAACTGAGGAATGGGATGGGGGCCTGGAGCTTCAAAGAGGGAGGAGGGGGCTCACGTGATAAGGAGAGAGTGACACACATGATGACCTGTAATTAGATGCTTGCCCTGCCAACTATATAGGTTTCTCTGACAGAAAGTTTATTTCTGATAAAAACCCCAATTCTGTGTAAAAACCCCAATTTTCATTCTAGGTAGTTAAGGGAGTGGTAAAAAGTTTCTTGTGAGCCTGCAGGGCTTTGACTGACCTCAGCATGAAATAATCAGGTGCCACAATTACAGATATTGGGAAGACCTGTTCTGACATCGTGGGGTGGGGGTAAGGCTGTCCTTCAAGATGGCATCAAGGATTCAGAAGTGATTGTGCTGGCAGGGCTTACAGGACTGGCACCAGTTCTTTAGAGAAAGTGTTTTGTGGCTTTAAAACCACACAGCAGTATCAATTCTGTGGTCCTTTCCAACTTTAAACACCCCTGACTCTATGAAAAGGTGAGTCTCATGCCTCCCTGCTGCGGTCACTAGAGGAGGGGCCATGCCAGGGCAAGGAAGAGCCAGCCCTGGGACTGTGGTGGAGGCCTGAGCTTCCTGTCAGCATCACCAAGTGAGCTGAGCCCCACAGGCCAGGAACGTGGTGGTGTTTATGCCCCTGATCCAGGTTTTCGGGTCTAAAACTGAAGACCCATTTGATAAAGGATGACCCAGATACCTTTAGTGTGCCGGTGTCACGCCACATGGTCCGGTCCAGATGAGGAAAATTGTCAGGTTCTCTGACTTTGGCGTGTGCTTCCTGATGGGTTGGGGAAGGCATTAGTGCATTGGGCATATCCTGGCCAGGGTTCCTCACCAGATCATGGGTTCTCACTTTTCCTTTTCTAAGGAAGCTGTGCTTTTTTCATCCGAGAGAGTTAAAACAAAGAGGCAGCTCTGCAGGGAGCCAGCAGGTTCTCTAGCCCTCGAACTATGAATGTGTCTGTGCCTGTCTCATCCTCTTCCCAGAGGAGAGTCCCCGCCAAGTTAAAGGGCACCACGCTGACCTGGGCCGGGAGGACTTTCAGCACTTCAAGCAGGCCACTCAGACGTGATGACATGCAGTTTTAGAAGAGGTACAAACTTGGATTTGGCTTTAGAAGAAAGTCTTTACAAATTTCTTGGACCAAGAGAAATGGGTTTAATTATTAATTGCAATGTGTCTGGAATGTGGCATTTGTATAGCATTGAAGGAAGAATTTCTGGCTGGGGAAGAATTTGAATGAATTTAGATAAGTAAATATATTCCTAGATTGCACAGGAAAGGGAAGCACAGGCTCCTGTCTCCAACCACAGATAGTCAGGAGGGCAGAGAAGGGGAGGTGAGGAGGGACAGCGGGCTTGCTTGGCGGTTACTAGGGGTCTCTGCTTCTACAGCGAAGTCATTTGCAATCTGATTTCCAGATCGGTGGTGGGACTTGGCCTGTTTTCTGCTAGGATCCTTTTGACCACCCCCTCATTTTTCTCTAGTTTTCTTCAGATCCTCCAGATTTCTTCTCTCTTCCTCTGTGTATCAGATTTAGGGGCATTGTGAGCCTCTGGGATATTTCTTACAGCTGGATTTCTCAAGGAGTGAAGTGCACACACCACTCTGGAGCCTGTTGGGTGCAGCTCACCTCCCTCTAGAAGGCCCAGGGCGACCATGGGTCCGAGGGACTGGTGTCTTCTGTTTCTTAGCTGAGTGTGAGCAAGTGCCCTTGTTGTTCACGTAGTGATCTCTGCCTTGCGTCAGTCAGTTGTAGGTGCTAGTTTTTATGAGCTTTTTGCTGTCCTGGGGCTGGTTTGTAACCTTATTCAAGGATGTTGCGTTTGTGTCTTAATATTCAGACTGAATCAATCAGCGTATTATATTTCCTTTGAAGCAAAATCCATCAATGGGGGTTAAAGGGGTAGGGTTGGGGGCACCACTTCATTAGGCTGGAGCTGGGGTGGTCTGCAGGTCAGATCGAGCCCACTGCCTGGTGTGGACAGCCTGTGAACTCAAGAGTGGTTTTGATGTTTTTAAATGGTTTGGGGGGGAAGAGAAATAATCTGTGGCATGTGAAATGATCTGAAATTGCACATTTCAGTGTTTAAAAGTACAGTTTTATGCCCACACAGTTACACTCACTTGATTATAGGTCACCCGGGGCTGCTTTCACACAATATGGTTGTGTAGTTGTAGCCGAGACCTTGTGGTCCGCGTCCAGCAGGTTTCCTGTCAGGTCTGTGGCAGAGAAAGCCGGCTAAGCCCTGGGCCTGAGAAATGAGAAATGAAAGTAACAATGAGCGTTGACATCTCCTGAGCCTCTGCTGTGCCAGGTATTGTACTGAGCAGCTTCGGGCTGTGTTAGTGAGCCCACCGCTCCTTCACAGGCTGGGGGCTCACAGAAGTGGTGTGGTGTGCCCCACAGCCCAGCAGTGGTCAGTGTCAGAGCTGACCCTGCACCCACATTTGTCTGACTCCAGAGTCCAGAACCTCAGCTCCCACAGAACATCGTTCCAGTTGACTGGAGCAATAATCCCACCCATTCTTTATGTGTCTGAGGTGGAAGCCACAGATAAAAACTGTTGCTTCATGACTGGATTTAAGTTTATTTTGATTTAATGTATTCTTTAATTCAGATCTTATGTGTGTCTTCCTCCTGAGAGAGCCAGCGTCCCACAGGAGGGTGACCCTGCCAAGTCCCCAGTGCTGTGTCCCGCACAGAGCAGAAGCTGAATTCCCAGCTTGCTGAGTGAAGAAAGTAGGGGTAGGGAGAGGCAGGAGGAGGCTGGAAGAGGAAAGACATTGGAAGAGTTGGGGTGCTCCCAGCATTGCCTCTCCCCCCAGTCCATGGATGGCAGCTCACTGGGGCTCACAGAGCTGGGCAGACCTGGCCTGACTAGGATGTGTGCCCCTCTGCTAGGGCCCAGCTGCTCCTATTCTGCCCCTGCGGCTCTTGCCTCTAATGGCATCACTGCCCAGCGCCTGGCCCGTCACACCAAACTTAGAGAGAGACCCAGGTGAGTCAGTAGCTGCTTTGTTTTAGGGCTCGTGCACTCAGACGAGGACATTATAGGTACAGAGTGGAAACTTCCTCCTACTCCTCTGGGTTCTTCTCAGATTGCTGGCCCAGCTATCACATTAACATAAGATTAGTAGAAGAAAAGAACAAATTTAATTAATACATATGGAGAATCCACAGAAGTCTGGATTCCCAGGCCAATAGGGCAAAATAACGGTGTTTCCTGAGCCGAGGAGTAGGACAGGGACCTGGACTTCAAGGAGAGAGGAGGGGACTCCCCTGACAAGGATGGGGACTCATGGCAAAGAGCAGATGCTCTGTTGTCCTGCTTGTCCTGCTATGTAGATTGGTTTCTCTGATAGAAAATTTATTTCTAGTAAAAACCCTAATTCTGGGTAAGACCTCCAATTCTCATTTTTCTAGGGAGTTAAGGGAGTGTTACAAGTTTTTCCAGAGCCTGCAGGGTCTCGGTTGACCTCAGCTCATAATCATTTGCTAACAAGACAAATGGATGTTGGAAAGGCCTGTCCTGAACACCTCAGGGAGGCCTGTCTTTCCCCATGAAGTGAGGCCTCACGTCCGGGGACAATGACTTTCCTCAATTGGGAAAACTTGACTCCGGAAAGGACCCCAAAGGCTTCATTCCTCTTCTTACCTTTCCAAGAAAGGTACTAAAAGTGACATACTGACCCACTAGGACTCACTTCCACTGACCAGTGCAAAGGAACAGGCCCCTTTCCCACAAGAGGAGGGCCAGGCCGGCTTGAGCAAACACCCTCTTCCTTCTCAGACTGGCCTAGATCAGGCATCTGTGGGAGGATTCCCCTGAGCAACAAAGTAACACTCCAGCCTCTTAACTGTGTCAAAACCAGCAAGGAGAGCACAGAGCTAAGTGGGTAGCAGGCAAGGGAGAGGGTGTGCAGCAGGGGGACAAAGCAGAGTACTTAGGCCTCTTACGATGTTGCATGATTCTGCCCATTCTCATTTATTGATCTACTTTGTTTGGCATAAGGAAGAAATTAATGGGGAGTAGTATCTTATTCATCTATTTATTCCTCAGAAAAGAAATGCCTATCCCCACGTGAACCAGGCTGTAGGATTACAAAAGTGAGTTAGTCATTCCCCAAGGACTCGGAGATTAGTAGTGTGATACGACTGGGACCACGACTGCACCAGTCCCCAGGCTGACTGCTTACCGTGGCTGGGCTGTGTCTCTTCACAGACTAAGCCATTTCATTCTCACGACAGACCCATGAAGTAGGTTATCCTCCCTATTATATGGGTGAGGACATTGAGGCACAGAGAGATTAAATGACTGACCCAAAGTCATACGGCTTGTAAGAGGCAGACCTGGGATTTAAACCCTTGCTGGCACGAAGGCCCACGCTCCGCCGCTGCACACACAGCTTGTGGTCACAGTTCACTTGAGACTTGCAGTGTCGGGCACAGGCTCACTTCCATCGTCACCCACTTAATCATCATGGCAGTTTTATGAAGTCCCATTTTATAGATGAGTTCACAGAGGCTGTGACAGCCCAAAGATGGAGCAAATCTGGATGTGCCTCCAGATCCTGTAATTACAGGTTCCTGATGACATGCTAGTAGGATTCTATTGGGATGGACGTGCCCCATGGGGCCTGGTGCCTCCTGTGCTGCCTAGGAAGAGACCGCCTGTGCGGCCTCCTGCTGCTGACTGCAAACCTTGATATCTTCAGTCCATCCACTCTGCCAGGTGCCCCCGCTCCTGTGGTATCAACCTCCCAGTAAAGGGCAGAGTTCGAGAAGTCTCAGCGAACTCTGGCGTGCTCGGGGAAGAAAGTCACGCCTTAACTCGGTAGCACCAAGGTCTGGTTAGCTCAAATTCTGGAACCCTAAAGGGCTGGGGAGAGCTGTCATCCCAAGAGGTGGGAAAGGGTCAGCTCTGAGCAGCGCATTTCTCAGGGGTCGGACCCGGCCATCCAGTGGCTCACACCTTTGTTGCTGTCAGCTCGGGCCTGACCCTTCTGGGCGCTCCCGTGGACCACTTGAATCAGTTATTTTGCGGAGTGCTGCTGTTTCCCCGTGAGAAATAAGGTTAGAAAAGGAAAACTACCTAGAGGAGGGGCGGGCGGATAGGAGGGGATTGGTGAAAAAGCACCGCCCTGGCAGCTCTTAGCCGGCTGCTGCCTTTTCTTTAGCGGGTGGAGAGCTGGGCGCCGTCGGGGCGGGGCCTGTTGCCATAGAAACCCGCCCTTGGAGGCGGCGTGGGGAGCCGTGAATGTTCTCCGGGCTCCTCCTGGCCTGGGAAGTTGGGGGTGCTGCTTTATGATTGTTACCTTAGAATAGAGTCCTAAAGGCAGGACTGGACGTCGGGAAGGTGGTCACTGACTACAGCTGGTTTAAAAAGCGTCTGTTGTGTGGGGCAGAAGGCTCCTGGGAGGGGACGTGAGAGCCGAGCGGGCGGGACTAGCTGCGCGCGCACGCACGTCGGCGCCGCCCCGCCCCGCATGTGGCGCCCGGGGGCTCGCTGGGCCCGGGAGGTGCGGTGGGCAGCTCCCCCAGCCTGGGAGCCAGAACCCCCACACTGATTCATTAAACGGGTAAACCGCTGGGGCAGCAGGAACTTGGCACCGCTTTGAATTTGTCAAAATGGAAAGTGTGACCGGGAAACTGCTGGAAAGAGAAGCGCTGGCGGCTGTTGTGGGCCCCAGGGTGGACAGCGGTGTGATCAGGAATCCAGAGTGAGGGGTGGGAGGTTTTCTTCCACATCCTTGGAACTGATGGCGTCAGCTTTGAGTCATTCTGGCCCAGCCCTGGGGGGAGGGGGAAGAGTGTTTTGTTTGCTTGCTTTTGCCTTTTCTGTGTTATAGTGAGAAGAAGACAAAGGGGTTGACCAGCTGGGTGCTGGGTCTGTGAGTGCATTGGTAGAGTTTAGTTTTTGCATTGTCTATAAGGACATCTTCAGGCTGAGAAGGGGCTTCTGAAGGTTACTGGGAATGAACAGGGACAAGGGTGGACCAGCAACACAGCTCTGGTTGTGGGTTCAATTGCCAGACTCAAGAGGCAGCTTTGCTTTTATCTTATGATATGGTTAGTAAACAGTAGCAAAGATAGAAAGCCGGACACACAGCACCTTCAGCTCATCACAGAGTCCAGCAGCTTCCTTTTCACCTTCCTTCACTCGCTTGGAGTATGTACCAAGTGGTGAGAAGTACCCAAAGTGCTAAGGATGACAGCCAAGGTGTGTGGAGTCCCCTTGACACAAACGTAGCCCCCTTTCCTCACCTTTTAATCATCCTAATTAGGAAGCCCCTTCACAGCTCCACTAATGCACGTGGAAAATAAGGCAAAGCAACATTCTTCATTTATCTTAAGTCTATTTTCTTCACCGGAACAGTGCTTTGGAAAAATCAAGTCATTCTCAGGTAGGTCTGCATCAGCCCATGCCAGGTGTTAACCATTTCCCTGCAGTAGGTGTGGGTTGAATTGAGACTCAAGAAGCTACATTGAAATCACAAACTCCAGTACCCATGGATGGAACTCAGTTTGGAAATAGGGTCTTCACAGATTTAATCAAGCTAAGATGAGGCCATACTCTATGAAACTGGGACCTAATCCCATATAGCAAGTTTCTTTATAAGAAGAAAAAGCAAAAACATGGGGAGAGGAGGATCACATGAAAACCCAGAGACCCCCCCCAGAAGAAGACAGTCAGGTAAGGACAAAGATAGGGACAGAGTGATGCACCTACAAGCCAAGGATTGCTGGGGGCGATCAGAAACCAGAGAGACAAGAAAGGCTCTTCCCCAGAGTCTTTGGAGGAAGCTTCACCATCCTGACACCTTGATTTTTACTTCCAGCCTCCAAAACTGTGGAGAATAAATTCCGATTGTTATAGCACATCCTGTCTGTGGGATTCCCAGCAGCCTTAGGGAAAAAATGCAGTAGGTAAAATTAATGGAAAACTTAGTTGTTCTACGTCAATTTTAAGTCTCCTAACTGCAACATCTAGGTTTTTGAAAGAACGCACAGATAAGATTGCCAAGTCAGGGACCCTGATTTTCATGAGATATTAGGAAAGAGGGAGTTTCTTAGAGACTGGACATAGGGAAATACACTTTTCATTTACAAAGATGAAATGGACACATTGTAGGCTAGTTTTAGACCCTTTCAAGCATAATATTATGGAGGAATATTAAGTGTGGTTTATCAGCACCTAGAAAAGAAGCTCTCTGGCTTCTATAAGAAGAAATCATAGCAGACCAACCAGAATTCCTTTTGAGAGGGTTATTGGACATGAATTTTAGTTATCTGTGTAGTGTGAGACAAGATGACATAAGTGCCAAGAAAAGCAAAGTGAACTTGAGGTTGTTAGTAAAAAGGATAGGACCCAAATCTAGCAAAGCAGATCTCGCTCTGTTCTGTACTGGCCGAAGCCTGTTTGGGTCATGTCTTCGCTATTGGGTAGCATTTTGTAGGGTTCACACAGACAATCCCTCCCCTTGGCTGGAATGGCAGATCCTGGCCCTGGAAACCCAATCAGATTGACTGAATTGGAGGCAGGAAAATCTGTACCCAGAGGTAATTTTGAGAGGCTCTGTTTGTGGCTTATTTATTATGGTATCATTAGTGCTACTATACCACCATTTTTTGTGACATGTACATTAAATGGTAATCCTAAGGCCAGGCAATTCTGTGTGAGTTCTTGGGTTGCAAGTCGGTCATCTTGTTTTCTGGTTAATCCATTTCTACCCAAATAACCCCACTAAGCTAAGGCTAACTCGGGCCTCCTCTCTTCTTAAGGACACTTAAAGGGAAGATCCTTTCTGCTTCTTCCATCATTCTTTTCAGATCATCCTGTTTGGCCTAGGAACCCTCTACAGACAATGAAGAAGAGACACCACCCCAAACCCATGATGTAGAAGTGGGGCACCCCAGAGCCACTGCCAGTAGAGAGGAAGGAGCCTCCTGGGGTCAGGGCAAACCACTTACCCACACTGACAGCAGAGCATCTGACTAGCTGGAAGGAGCCTGGTTTTGAGGGTGCTGGCCTGTGAAATCCATCATAACAGCAGCTCTCCCCTAGTTCCCTCATGCTTGAATTGAAGGCTGGAAATAATTGTTCCTTACCATCCTCTTTCAGAAGATCATCATTGGGCAATAATTTGATAACAATTTTTAAAAGCGAAGATAAGTAAAGGTAAATGATGATGCATTTCCCAGAGTTTATAGGCTCCTGATTTCAAACTGCCCCCTTTTCAGTGATTATATTCATCTCTCATTGAAACAAACGACCTCTCTAATCAGCAGGCTTTGTTCCACTCCAGATTTGCCTGGTTCTGCCCATCCTGGAGGGGCGTTGTGACACTCTCACAAGGAGTTGTGCCAGCCCTAGCTGACCTCTACTCCATAATGCCCACTCCACCGTGGACTGGTCATCTTTCCACTAAAAACTTGACAATGCATGCTGTGTCTGCTTCGGGGTTCGCTTTGCAGATCAAAGGGGAAATATATTATTAAAGTGCTTTTTAAATGATGGATTAATCGGTTATGAAGAATTACCTTTCCCTCCTGGTCTGTGGTCCAACTACTTTCCAATTCTGAAGTGAACATTTACCTTTACATCATGTTAAGTCACCCGCTCATTTGTAGAAACACTTTGTCACTCTACATCTCCTTATTGCGCACCTACCATGTGACGGGCACTGTCAACAGAGGGAGTCGCCAACGGTTTTCAGAAAGACTGCTGTGGCACGCACAAGTGTGAACCAGTCCTGACTGGGGTGGGAGGCCTGGGCTGGAGGAGGCCTGGAGCACCCTTCTGAAGTGAGAGGTGGCTTCGCTGAGTTCTGAAGGATCGAAGGACTTCCCCTGGGGGAGGCGGGCAGGGATAAATGCCAGCATTCCTGGCCAAACCAGTGGCATGTGAGCCTAGAGATAAGTGTTTCTCAAAGGGGGTGCTACTGGCAATTTGAGGGGACCAGTGGACCTCTATGAGACTCGCATGTGTGGGGGGCATGTTTGGTATCCCTAACCCCGGGCACTTCATGTCAGTAGTGCAGCCCCCCGCCATGCCCCCATACACACGATGTTGTGTCTTAGTAACTAGATTCTGACAGGGGAGGGCAGAAGGTAGAGAAAAATAAGGAAGGCAGAGACCAGATCATAAATGGCCTTGTACACCATCCTATTTTCTAGGACCTATTTTCTAGTAGAAATTTCTTTGACTATGTAAAGGACTTGGGATTGAGTCTAGTACGTAAGACATGTTCAGTACACTTTGGAACTCCATCTCCCAGCAGCGGGCCAAACCCAGTTTGGTCAGCGCATGCCCTGTCCTGATGCGGATGTCCTCTGTAGTGTCCATCATAGTCCAGCTGGCTGAAGACAGTAAACTCTCTACTGTCTGTTCCTTGGGGGAAACAGCAGGAAGGGGTGCAGCAGCCTCATCCTCAGTGCTTCATCAGAAGCACATATGACCCTCATTTATTCTTCCCTCACCCCAGGTTGCAACCACGCCGAACTGCTTCTCTCCACCCTGAGAGCCATCTCTTACCGCCAAGCCTTTGCCTGAAGTGCGTCCGTGCCTGAAATGCACCCCGCCCCTCACTGCCTGGTGTGTCCGCGCTTTGGGCTCCCAGAGCATCCACTCCTCTTGCAGTCAAAGCTTTTACCGCTTTGTCTGACAATTGCCTGCTCGCTCATCCATCTCACTAGATTGTGACCTTCCTAACGGCCCAGAAACTGTTCCATTCTTCTCTGTCTTCTCGGTGCCCGGCCCATGCTGGACACTCAGTAAGTGGTCCTGGGAATGAGCGATCGAGTGAATAAGTGAAACTTCTCTGACGATAAGTCGAGCAACAAGACCACAATTCTCTCCCACTTCTCCACCATCTTCTGAGAAAAGACTCGTCAAGTGTGCAGTCCAGAGCGTGGATTGAATAGGGGAGGAGATAGGGTGTGCTCGGGGAGGAGGTAATCGTGCTTTAGGAGGGGTCAGCAGCCCATGAATTCGGCTTCCAGAATGGCTCAGCAGTACAATGAGCAGTGAGGACTTCGGTCATAGCAAGCCAGGCAGCTTGGGATGGCCTGTCTTAAGGGGTGGGGGGGGGGGATTGTAACTGGAGTGGGGATAGCCTGCCTGTAGTCTTGGAGTTGCTTCTAATTAAATCATAAGCTTCTAAGAGATAATGTGTGTCCACAAAACATGAATGTCCACAGCACATGAATGTATTTGAGTAGCATAGCAGTATTCTTAATAGCTCCAAAGTAGAAACAACCCGAATGTCCTTCAGCTGACAAAAAAATAACGCTCTGTCTATACAACAGAACATTGTTTGGTCATGAAAGGGGCTGAAATGTGATATGTGCTACAACGGGAACAAACCCTGAGACTATACTAAGTAAAAAAAGACAGACACCTGGGACCACATATGACATGATTCCAGCGTGTGACAGTTCAGAATAAGGACATTTAGAAACAGAAAGTGGGTTAGTGGTTGCTGAAGACCATGGGCTGATGGGTTGCTAGCTAAATGGTGCAGGGTTTCTCTTTGAGGTGCTGATAATGTTCTAAATCAACTGTGGTGGTTGTTGGCCAGATCTATGAATATACTAAAAGCTACTGAATTGTACGCTTTTAGTGGGTGCATTGTGGTATGTGAATTATATCTCAGTAAAGCTGTTAAAAAAACTTCCATAGAGTATACACCTGAGAGTTTGAGAACTGAGTACCACCTGGAATAGCATGTCAAAATTGGCATGTCTGCAGTTTCAGGATCTGTGGATTTCACTGGGTTCACTATGACCTTATCTTTCCAACCACCAAGGAAATCACCACTGCAGAGCTGAGTGCCCCTTCACAGGGATCAATGCAATGCCTGACTATCGGGAGGAAGGTGATGAATATTAATGTAATCAAATATGCAAATTTACAATTTTATTATTAGAATAAATATTATTTCACTCCTAAAGTAGTCACTAACCAAGGGATGGAAGGCAGAAAAGGGAATGATTGTGATTCCATTGTGATATGTAATATTTTTTTAAGTTCCAAAGCATCATTTGACTATGAGGACCTAATCATTTTTATTTGGCCACGTGCTAATCATCTTTATGTTATTAACACCTTTGAAAATAAGTTTAATGATTTGACAGGAAATCAAGTTATGTATATATGTAAAGTCTTCAGGTTTCTCAACCTTTACCTGGTAGCTTTTGCATCAGAAAGTGAGATTTTTTTATTCTCTGAATCAAATATTTGATTTTTCTTTGAACCATCAAAACCATTAAAAAAAAAAAAAGGCAGAGAAATGTCATTTGCATGATTTGACATTGAGGAACTGCATTTTACTTCCTGGGTAAATACCAAGAGGGGAAGAGGTGGTAAAAGCTTGCTGAACTGGGCTATTTTGCATTTTTTTTTAATTTATATTTCTGTTTCCCGCTACTTGAAGTGTCTAGGGAAATGTGTGTGCTCTCACACTCACCCAAAACACGCTAAATTTTAACTTTTCATACTGAGGTTCCGTACACCTCGTTTTCTCTCTAGAACCTGGGCTCCCTCCGCCCCATTTTGATTATCAGCACACTTCCTGCTGATTTGTAACACTCGCGGAGCCTGCCCTGGCTGCGTGGGCACGGGAGGTGCGCTGGTGGCCTCTAGCTGGGTCCTCCGCGCTCACGCTGTGCCGCTGGACGTAGCTGCCCAGCACGGGAGACTGGAAACAGCTGACTGCTGACTCAGAGCGGAGAGCGAGCCACCCACGAATCTCATCGCAGCTCGCTGCTGCATCCCTATCCCATAATCCCTTGCTGGGTTTGCTGCAGTCTTTTCAACAGACGCTGAGTGAGAAAAAGATGTCCTGCAAGATAAAGATGGATTGGTTTGAATGCCGAGAGGGGTCTCCCACTTGTTAATGACCCAGAAACATTCCTACTGACTTTCCTGCGCCTCCTCTCATTTTCCTCCATTTTTCTCTCTCTCTGTTCTGTTCATGAACGTGCACATCCCTCCATAGAGCAGAAGAGATGCTGGGCGTCTGATGATGGCTGCGCTGCATGGTAGGGAATTTTAACTAGTCTCTTTGCATGGTGCTTCCAAACTTGAGATGTTAGCAGAAATGCGCTTTGTTCTTTTGGATTGCCGTGGAGCTGCCGCGACAGGCTTGGGAGGAGTTGATTCTTTGCCTCGTTGATTAGTCTTTCTGCAGAAATGGGTAGGTCCAAAATATTCAAATTGCTTAGTATTATGCAGGTGGATAACTGACTTCTGCTCTCTGTGTTCTGGTTTTTTTCACTGTCTTCTTTCTTTCTTTCTGTTTTTCTTTATTCTCTTTGGTGGTGATGTTGCATGCTTTGTAACTATAAGACAGAGCCACTCTGCTTAAACAAAGGCACCAAATAACAAGAATAGGGAGAAAGTCATGCCCGGGTTTCTTATCAAGTACCTAATGTGATCCGACTTGATTTGTATTTTTACCGTCTTTGTTTTAATGAGTATTTTGGCTTATTTTACAGACAAGTTATCTCCTTGCAAATAAAAGAATTTTTCTCTGTTGGGTCCAAAGGTGGGGATAATATAATTAATTTTCAGAATTCCTGCCTCAACATCCAGGGTAAAGGGGAACGTGTGACGCGACCCTTCCCCCACCCTGTCCTCTATTAGAGAACCACGGGGTTGGAGCCACGGTTCCCAGTTACCATTGGAAACCCATTCATTCATAATGCATGACCTGACCCTCTGAGTTCTGAATGTCATTGATGATTATTAGCAAATATATAGGAGGTGATTTGGTTTTATTCAAGCCTTTTATTTCCCTGCCTTTTGAAAAGTAAAATACGAAATCAGGGTGGAGTTCAATGGCAGCATTACACAGAAAAAAAATCCCTGGCTTGGACCTTAGGTTTGCTTCCTGAAACAGTCTGTATATTATTTTATCAGAGACCATTTTCCTACAAGCATGCCCCACCCTGTCATTCATTAGTCCTTATTTTGAGTGGGTAGGAGAACAGTGTTTTCTTTTTAAAAACCTATTTATGAAAAATTAAATGTTAATAAACGGATTTCTGAACCAAATGTGAATGTGATATTTCTGTCTTAAGAAAAGATGTTTCAACATCATAGCTTTAAGGAACAGATTGAGATTCAGAATGAGGCATTTAAAAATGATTAATTCTTCAGTTGAGATCATATTACAACACTTTATTCTGCATGAATGAATAAACTGTTAGCACGTTTTCATTTTTTAAGGAGGGCTGTTTTTTTTTTTCCAGATTCTTAAATTGATTTCTTAAGTATTAGAATTCAGTTCGGCATGGCGTGAAGCTATTTTCTGGTGCTTTGCACTGTTTTCAGGCAGATGTTTTAGCAGCAGCATTCCTTACCCACCCTGATGTTTAACTAATCACACCCCTCCAGAGTGAGTGAGCCAGCAGCACACAATGAGAAGTTTCATGTGGCTGGTTTGAGAAAGCAGCTTTCTGCTGCACAGATGTGAATCGCGGCCGCTCTTAAACCTCTGAGTCTTGCCTTCCAGTTTTCTCCTAGAAAGACACAATGATTTGCATGAGAAAGATTAAACTAGGGCTGCATGTCAGAAATGCTCCCTAGTGGAATGTGCTTTCTCCAAAATATGAATGCAGCATGTACAGCCCTACATTTTTAAAATGGAGACCAAAGTCTGTACATATTTTTTTACCATAAATGACTTTTTTTTTTAACCTTTATGATAAAAGCTTGGTGGGTTTTGTTGCTTGTAAAATGAAGTTAAAATGTTCATTCTTTGTCTTACAAAGAAATGAAAATGTTCTCCATTTGGAAACTGTTAGGCATTAATTTCTCCAAATGTATAACTTTCTTATACCTGTATTTATCAAGTAATAAAAAAATCCTAAATATGTAGCAATTTTTACAAATTTAACTAAATTGAATGTTTAACACTCCCCTGTGTCTTTATTATCCCTGATTAAGACTTTAACTATGTATTTGTATTATTGAAATGTATAGAAAAGAAATACTTTCAAATTTAAAAAATAATGTCTGCCAAATTATTTACCATAGCAGTTTTTTTCTTTAAAATTGTGACTGAATTACTTCTAATTATGGCCAAATTAAACTTGCCCATGTAAGTGCAAGGCTTTTTAAAAATCCTTGATTCCACCTCTGCCCATTTATTATTTATGCACAGTAGAATTTGCTCTATGACAGACAGGGTGGGCGTGGGATTCTCTGAATATTAGTATTGTGCAGGTTGTCTGAATTTAATACATTGGGTTTCTTCCTAGGATGTGGAAGTTTAAATTAGATACTGAGGGGGAAAATGAGCCTAGTTTAATTATTCGCATAGCATCTTTGAAGGAAACATTAATTACTGCTCTCTACCCTCCTCTGCTACCTTCTGCCTTCAGATTCTCAATAGCTGTCATTCCTCCATGAAGTATTTTTTGTTATTCCACTAGAAAACTTATTAATTAAAATAAATATTTATTCTAATCAACAACAGTATTAAATAATGTGCTTCCTATACACCAGAGACAGAAACAATTTACTGTTACCTAGGCCTCTGTCTTCTGGACTTCTGATGAAGAATTATTTCTGTTCCCCTTTCTTGCTATGCTACCATCAACCACCCACTGCACTTAGGGTCCTGGCTGCCCTCTGCCTTTCATGTGGCCCCAGAATATTTAGCCTCCATATGTGGTCCCCCAGGACAGCAGGGGAGGAGTCTTGACAAGGTGATGGATGTGGGGAGAGGAGACCCCACTCACTTTGGCTCTCCAAGGGTACTGTGGATGAGTGCCAATTAGCTTGTCTACTTAACATGCCAACTCAGAGACCCAGCCTTCTGGAACGTAGGAACCCCAAAGCAGATCTTAAGAACTGACTGCAAAGGTAAAGACTTGTATGATGAAGACAATGGCAAACAGCCATTTATGCTTAGGAGAGAGGTTGAGGAAATAGGCCTAAATATCATAAAGACAGTTGGCTTAGATTCAACTACGTACAGTAAAAAACAGCTATCTATGGAAGCTACCGTGCATCTGACCCCGGGGATCAAACAGAGAGGCCTTGGAAAGCTTGGAGCTAGCCTGGAGGCTGAAGTCAAGTGGAGGACCCCCTGAACGCCTCCCACCACACACACACACACACACACACACACACACACACACACACACTCTCTCTCTCTCTCTCTCTCTCTCTCTCTCTCTCTCTCTCTCTCTCTCTCTCTCTCCTATCAGGAAAGATATTGCATCTGGCCTTCTAATTTACAGAATGGCCCATTTGGGATAGAGGCTTGATTTAACTGGAAATAGGTCATCCTGTTTTTAATTTCATTAAAGATTGCCCTCTTTTTTTCCTTCCAGTTGTGTCCTCGGTAACAATGCAAAGTCAGTTGCAGGTGAATGATAATATGCTCCTACATTTTAGAATCCAAAATACCGTGTTTCTGTAATCATGTGCCTTGAAACTTGAGGCACCACCTGTCCTGACAGGTAAAGGTGGCATGTTGTGCATTGTTATAGCTAATCCTGAGGGTTCAAGATTTCCTTTCTACAGCTGTATCAGAATTTTTTTTAACTCTTTGGAAAGCTCACTTTAGCACCTGCACATCATTCTCGTTGGCTGAATAATAATAAAAAAGTAACTACATTAATAAATAAAAAAACTCTATCTGTGGCAACAGATAGAGTAACCCAGGAATACCAGAAAATTAAACTATAGAAATGTGATCTAGTGCTCTCAACATACTATGTGATCAAATCTATTGCCTCCTACCCGCAATCACAGGTTAAGTTTCATTTTCCCTAGGAATCTTGACCTGTTGCCCACCCGTGTGTCATAGGCCAGCCCTGCTCCTTTTCAGCTCCCTCCCCTCCAGGGGGTGCATTCAGGGTCTGACTTCTCCGCCCTCCTTCCTGCTCTGTGCTACTCCGGTGTCAGCAGTAGAGAGTTGATGTCTTCTGGTCTAAATGGTGTAGTCTCCCGTGGAAACAATGCTCTCAACCTTAGCATTGCAGACACAGACATTTTCCTCTCCGATCAAGTTATTCTGTTCCACGTAGTTTTCATTTCTACCAACTTGTAGGAGATTTGAAAAAGTGAGCCAGGAAAAATACCAGCGATGATACGAGAAAAGCAACGTCGGGATGGGAATTTTCTTGCTCAAGGATTTTGTTATGTGATGTTGCTTTTGCTTTTACACACAACAGACTGTTCAGTTGGCAGGTTCCCACTAGTAAGGAATTTATATGTCAACCTTCTTAGACTTTTATTTCTGTATATATTCCGAGCATCCACAGTGCTCAATTTCTTTTCCTGAGTTGGGGTGTTAAAAAGTAAGTAAATACTTACTCCCTGGGTGATGACTTACGTTGCTGAGCATTAGACTACTGCGTGGGGGGGCAGGTGTTGTCCTATGGCAAGCGAGAACAGTTACATGACTGGTCACCACCACGCCGTTTGTCACGGCATTCAACCTGGATCCCTCTTTTCTGCTACCGGAACAGGCTATCGTTTATTCAAAACAAATAATAGTAATGTGTCCTATGTATAGCAGGCATTGTGGTAGTGCTGGGACAGCTGCAGTGAGCAGTCAGGTGAAAATACCTTGTGAATCTTATATCCGAGTGGGCCAGGTCGGAGGGGGAGACACTGCAGAATGAATGCATCACCTGCTGATTACAAAGTGCTGCAGAGAACAGCCGAGCAAGGACAGAGGCTCACAAGTGCTAGGGGGCCAGGGGGCACATTTCCATTTAAAACGGAATGGTGAGAATGAGAAGGTGACGGCAGTGAGCCCCCGACCAGCAGTGTTGTTCTTGGTTCTCCAGCAACATGGAACCACAGTCACCACCCGTGCAAGCTCCCACCGCTGGGTCATGCCAGTGTCACTCCCATGTTGGTGTGAGGTAGATTTAAAGAGCTTAAAGCTCTCTGTGTGTTGCTTCTTTAGCAGCTCCTATCTGTTGGCCTCGTGCCAGCATGTCTGATGCTAGTTCCTGCCTCCAAAAGCTCCTTCAAGACAAAGTCCACCCGCTTGAGTCTCTCCAGACGTTCGTGTTGCTCATCTTGAGCAGAAGAGGCATTCTCTATCCTCTGCCTTGTTAGTACCTTTCACGTGTCCCTGCTGGTTTTGATAGTAAGAAAAACCTTTGACACTTCAGGAGCCAAGATGGGGAAAGGAGGCCAGTCAGGAATCTAGGGAAGTACTTACTGCGTTTCTTTTCTTTTCTTTTTAAAGATTTGTTTATTTATGCATGCAAGATCTGGGGTGTAACAAAGGTGTAAGGGGGTGAGAGGATTCGCCAGAATCAGAGTGGGGAGCAGAACAGGCAGATTTACTGAAACGCGCTGCTTTGGAGAGCAGTGGGTGAGGCAGGGAGGTCTGCTGCACCATGTGGGAAGCTTCCTGGCTGGGAATCGAACTGGTGCTGCAGTGACTGCTGATAGCTTCATAATGCTGAGACTTAACCCCGGGCACCACCAGGGAGGCCCCTTACTGCGTTCCTAATCAAGGAGACCAGAAACTGGCAGGGCCGTACACTTTGATTAAAGATTGCCGTGTGTCTTGTGAATTTCCCTCAGCATGTTCAGAGGGAAGGAAGGCTCCCCATGGTGCCCATTAGCACATTTGGTGCCTCCGTCTTTCTAAGCATATTGCCCCTTTAGAACAAGTCAAATTCTCTTCCTATTGGAGGGATCCAGGTGTTTAGGAAATAACTGTTATCTTGGCAAAGTCTCAGTTTGGGGATCTTTGGGAGTTGGAGGCCTTTGGGTTCATTCCGGGAGAGCTGAAAATCCAGCTGTCCTCAGCCGGTCACTTGTGACAGACCTATACTGTTGTCCTGATTTTAAATTAGTGTTAATGAGTGAGCTTAATTTACCATAAAAATTAACAATACTAGCACAGACTTGTTCTCACCGCTACAATAAAGATCACAAGATTAGGATGGAATTAGAATAAAGTATTTTTATTTCAGCTTTGGAGAATAAAAATGTCTGCTGAGGAAATCTCACTTAGTTGCTGTTATTTGATTAAACCAATATTGTTTTTCCTTGCCAAATTCTGAAATTAAGGTTAAAAAACGTTAAATCCAATATGATGTTTTTTCTCTGCCTTTTTCAATATCCAGCTTAACTGATGATTTCAAAGAGCAATATAAACAATTTCAAAAGCTGTTCCAAATAATGTTTTT
This sequence comes from Scalopus aquaticus, assembly GCA_004024925.1. Classification (NCBI taxonomy): domain Eukaryota; kingdom Metazoa; phylum Chordata; class Mammalia; order Eulipotyphla; family Talpidae; genus Scalopus; species Scalopus aquaticus. The sequence continues at coordinate 206,563 of PVIJ01000144.1, forward strand.
TAACTGCGTTCAATGGAAAGTTTAATATAATAAAACATATATGAAACTCGTGGCATACCCTGGCTCGGGGCCATGCCATCTTCTGCAGCATCAATTTTAGCACTGCTGAAGTAAGCATCTATCATTTTCCTAAGACACACACACACAAACCAGTGAAGTGTTAAAAATAAGATTAGGTGTCCCTGACTTTCTCGATAAGCTTGGGTTTCAAGCTTTCTAGTTCCTTTATTTTATTCGTTGACCTTGGGCAAGTCATTTAAATCCTCAGCTTTGATTTCCTTATCTTTTTTTTTTCTGAGTGGCACAGGGGATTTGTTTAAATATACAGATGTATTCTTACATTGTAGAAATGATTGCATATTTACTGTCTTATATGACTCTATTTGTTTTTATTGCAATAACATTGGTTTACAACACTATATGTGGTTTCCTTATCTTAAAGGTAGACAAATCCATTTCTTACCTATTCTGAAGTCGTAAAGATTTATCAATAGCTAAAGAAAAACAGGTGATGTGCCAACATTTTGAACTCCTGAGAGATGAGTTACTTTAGTAGTTGGAAATCATCTCTACTCTAGTTCTTTAGGAAGGTGCTAAGAAAGTCTAGGAGGTAACGCTGACTAATCGATATGTCACACCTACACTGTGTGACTCAGCAGAGTGCTCTTTGAACTTGAGCCTCTGGTATGGCAGGTGCCTTCACAAGGTTCTGTCCATAGTCATGCTCTTTAATGAACTTGTTAGAAGGTCAAGTGTGGGGAAATGGTATGTGGTGTCTGTAAACACACTCAAATATGTGAAAATTATAGGAATTACTTAATAAAAGTTGATAAACTCTTTGAACAATTTGGTGATTTGGTGGGGAGAAAGAACTCCCACTTCTATTTGGAAGAGAGTTTCTTTTAGAGTGTGTAGAAATGTTGATTTTGTAAATATCATGTATTTCTAGACTACATGAAAATCTTAAATATAAACGAAGCTTCCCTGGGCAGCCTTCTTAAGACACATCAAGGGCAGTGTGGTGGCTTCCAGAGTGAAAAGACCCAGAGTTCTAGAGACTACCACAGCTGAGTGTGGCGAATAACAGTATCATCCTGCCTAGGGCCATGTTGAAAATTAACTGCTTTTTTTTTTTTTTTTTTTGTCAAGAACATTTTTACTGGGAATTAGAGGACTGTTGGTACCTTAAATATTGGCAAAATTAGAAAATGAATTTTAGTTTATCCCTTTGTGGTATTAGTCAGGAAATCTTTAAGGTGAATGAAACTACTTTATGTTGTAACTTTCCTCCCTTATTCTCTCATGCACCCTCTACTTTCTTCTTTGCTCTTCTAATTCTCCTTTTCCAGCATGTTCCTTCATAGTTTGAAAACTTTTCTGAGTTAATTCATTCCAGCATATACCTCGAATAACCACACCTAAATACCATTAGATATTTCTTAAAATAATAGGGACTACCTGTCCTTGTTCCATGACAAATACATTTTAGCATCAAATCTGCAAGCCTTTAGTTCTAAAGAAAATGCTCTGAATCACATAGAAAGTTTTTCATTGACAGTCTGATTATTCCGTGTCTGCATATTAACAGTACAGTCACATGTGTCTTCACAGTGGGGAGGTTTACTGAGAAATGCATCATTAGATGATTTTGTTGTGGGAGCATCGGGAGCACTGTCACACACGCCTCGACCGATCCCCTACTATGCATCCGGGCCAGATGGTGTAGCCTGCAGGAACTGCCTCCAACCTCAGGCCCGCAGTTGGCCTAACCGTCGTGAAGCAGAATATAAAGTGTAGTATCAATAATACTCACACTTTTCCTCTACATTCTTAATTCTAAATTGAGGCCTGTGAATTAAACTGACAAAAAGACTATCAGGAGAAAATGTCTGTGATGTTTTACTTTTTCTAAAATAAAGTATGCATTACATTTTCTTGAATATTATTGACTTAATATTTTAAATTTTGCATGCATGGGTGGAGAGATCACCAAAAAGTGGTAAAAACTGAAGCGTTGGCTAGACCAGGCACTTATATCCTATTTTAACAAAGGGGGGCAAATTGTGGAGTGGGGACTAGACAAAGGAAGAGGGAGTCTGGATCCCAAGGGGCAGTGAGCTATAAGAAAGTGACCAGGAAATCTCTGGTAGGAAGGGCGGTTTCCTAGGGTATATGCCAACCCCCTGAGGTGCCATCTCTAGTGGTTAAGTCTCCCTCCCTGGCATGAGTAAGCCAGGCACCTTTACAAATGAGGATTTCCTTTACAAATGGGAAATGTGTGCCCTACTTTTCGACAGATGGGAGAGGGCAAAGAGCTCCTCCCACTGTACTGCTTCTCAATTGCTTCCCGCTCAAAATAATCCTAAATCAAAGTGGCATATTTGGGGGTGGCCTATTTTGATCCCCTTCAAGTACAATAGTTGCGAAAGCATTCTATTTTAATAAGACTATTTTATTTGATATAAACTATAATGAGACTATATTTAATAAGACTAAATAGTCAAATATAGTCACAACTGAAGGCACGAACAGCCACTGCTGTGTGAACATTTATGCACTGGCTGCCACTGATTGGAAGCCAGCAAGTACCTCTTTGTTCAACACACCTTCTCATTTGTTTTGTTTGCCTAGTGAACATGTGACTGTTCTGTTGATTTGCAAAACAAAGGAGCAGCTGACTGTGCTTCCTCTAGAGGGTGGGGAGGGCTGGGGATGTTCCTTGTGAGCCTGCTCTCCTGGAGCTCTTCTGTGTCCATCGCTCAGTGCCTATCGTGAATGATCGATGGTTGATCGATGGTTGAGCTGCTCCCGCGGTTATTAACTGTGTTTCTATTTTGTTGTTTCTGTCCAACAGCAGCAGCGTGCAGGGTCAAAGAAAGTCGCCCCCCTATGTCAGTGGTCTAGGATGGCCAGTGAAGCCACCAACATCCCAAGTCCTGTGGTGCGTCAGATTGACAAGCAGTTTCTGATTTGCAGTATATGCCTGGAACGGTACAAGAATCCCAAGGTTCTCCCCTGTCTGCACACTTTCTGCGAGAGGTGAGCCAGCTTTGTGCTTCAAGAAGACACTGACCCCCTACCCCTTCAAAGGGTTCTTTCCAGATACTTATAGGAAACAGTAAATCTTTTGTGTATCTGATAGATATCTCGAAGCATCATCATTGAGCTGTCAATAAATTATTTCAAATAGTTATAAGTAGGAGAAAACCATTCAGTAGCTACTGATTCATTTCCTTGGGAGATGAAACATAGAATACTTCAAGGTTTCAAAAAAAGTTTCCTTTTGTTCTTTGTGAGACAATTTTTGCTAACCATATTACCCTCACAGAGGATCTGTGGTGACCAATTATTAGTGGTTATAAGAAGGGAAGGTGGGAAATTAGGGTAAAAGGGGTCACTTATATGGTGACAGAATTGGCCTTTTAGTGGTGAACTTAATGTAGTAAATACAGATGTTGATTTATAATGATTCATACCTGACTTATATAATGTTATATGAAACATAGAATACTTCAAGATTTCAAAAAAAGTTTCCTTTTGTTCTTTGTGAGACAATTTTTGCTAACCATATTACCCTCACAGAGGATCTGTGGTGACCAATTATTAGTGGTTATAAGAAGGGAAGGTGGGAAATTAGGGTAAAAGGGGTCACTTATATGGTGACAGAATTGGACTTTTAGTGGTGAACTTAATGTAGTAAATACAGATGTTGATTTATAATGATTCATACCTGACTTATATAATGTTATAATGCAGCGTTAGGTCCATCAAGAAATTTCGAAAGTCTGTTTTCTCCCACATGACACAGGTAAAATACTTGCATATCTGGGGGCTTAAAGGACAGAACTTTCTTAAAATACTTCAAAAAACACATACTCATGTCACATTTGAACATTATGATGTTTCAGATGAAGGAAAAGTACATATATGAAATAATGATGAATTATCTGAATATGCAATTTGTTTTCTATGATAACATTCCTTATTGAGCCTCCTTAATTAGTTTTTTCCACTGATTAATCAGATATCCAAATACACCTTTATCTCCTTGTTTAACTAACACATTAAGTAATTAAGCAAAAAAAGACTGTGACATTTTATCTGTGGTGCAATTTAAGCTTTTCCCTAGTAGGACTATATATTTAAAAAAAAATAAATGTAGTATTTATGTTTCATAGTTTTTCATTAAATGAATTTTCTATTAAATATGTTTTTTATTATTTTACATTGTTAAAATGCTTCACTTCCTGTTATAGCACAGGAAATTGGTTTTTCTAACTGCTTCAACACTGGGCTAATTGCATTTTGCCATCCAATTTAACCTGCATTTATTTTCTGATTCATTGTCCTTTAAATTGATTTACTTTGGAAGGTCTCAGTTGCAACAGAATAACCACATCTTGGTGGTGAAGGCTGGAAGGAGAAAATGAATTTGTTACTGATTGTGATGATTTTTTGATGGTTTCTGCTTTATTTTATGTTGTGGATTTGTGGGAGAGGTGTGTCTGTGTGTAGGATCTTCTTTGTTTTAGTAGAAGTATTTCTGACTTCACTTTAAACTTCACCGTAAGTATTTTATAGTAAGTAATTTATAATCCGTATTCCAAAATGACTCACTGGGCATAGCTAAAACGTGAATACAGCTAACTGTCCATGTGTCCGGGGCTGACACAGTAAGGGCATTTTTTTTTTTTTAAGATTTATTTATACCTAGAAGCTGGGGTACAGGCCAGAGGCATGGGGCAGCGAGAGGGTTCACCGGAGACAGAGTGGGGAGCAGAACAGGCAGATCAGAAATACACTGCTGAGGGGAGCAGTGGGTGAGGCAGGAGAGGTCTGCCGCACCATGTGGGAATCTCCCCGGCCGGGCGTCGAACTCGCATCGCGCAGTGCCGACAGCTCCACAGCGCAGCGCTCAACTGCTACGCTACCAGGGAGGCCCGAGTAAGGGCATTATTTGATTTGCAGTAGTTGACACCGCCTGGTGCTCTTTATATTCAGTGTGCAGGGCCACACAGTCTGAGCCCTCGGAGCGGTCCCGCTCCCCATTGCTCAGTGCCCAGGCTGTTTGTTTGGCTCCCGTTCTCTTGTTTCACAGGTGAGTGCAGCACCTCTGGGCTGCCCTGGGCCTCCCCACTGCCTGCTGCCCGCCCCGCCCCCAAGGCTAGCCCAACCCACTTCAATCTTCCATCCAATAACTAGTGGCAGAGACTCTCCAGCTCCTACCACATAAGCCTCTATGGAATGTTACATGTTAAAATAGTTTTAACATCATGTGCAGAATTGAAATGATTGGCTTTTGAAGGTGCTGGTGACTTTCCATAGCATGGGGTGATTTTTATGTAGAGATGACGCTGGTCTCACTGTCAGGAGACTCGAACCCTGGGACTTCTGACCTCCAGCCCCTGCTGGGCACACACCAGCTTGTGGCAAACATCTTCTCAGTCACTCTCTTGTCAGTGGTGTCAGTGAGCCTTGGAAGGGGAGTAAAAACAGAGAGCTTAGGCTGATGGAAGAGCCAGTCTTTAACCTAATCACTAGGGCTCATGTGAAATTACCTAGTGTCAAGTGCTCCACCCCAGAAGGACAGAGGCAACCACATAATAGAGGAATTTGCTTGAATCGGGAAGGCTTTGCTTCAGAAGTGGTGATGGTTTAAATAGAAGCCCCAAGTATAAGTAAAACAATTAAGCAAAGGGGAGTGGGCAGGAAGAAATCATTTCAGGTATGCAGAGTGTGAAGGAGCAGGACACTCTGGAAGAACCTAAATAATCCCGGCATGACTGCTGTCCAGTAAATGAGGGAATGGGACAGAAAAGAAGAAAATGCCAGATGTGAACAGTGCATAATCCCCGTTCCATATGTGAGCTCTGCCCTTTGTTGTCAGAGTGTTGAAAGTCGCAGGAAGGTGTTCATCTTAGATACAGATGTTTTAAGTTTTGAGGTCACTCTGGTTGCAATATGAGAAGGGTTAGAGGGGTACCAGTGGATGACAGTATACCGGGTATAAAACTGTTGCAGAAACCTAAGGAAGGCATGCAGTTCAGATGAAGAGAACTGGAGATGTCAGACAGGCTATAGGACATGACAGGCGTTGGTGATGGGATGGATGTGGAAAGTGAAGGATGCAGGGTTACCACCTGAAGAATGACTCCTAGCTTCTAATTTGCCTCGATGAATGGGTGCTGTTCCTTGAACTAGGTAGGAAGAGAACACAGTTCGGAGGAAGATCATGGGTTTGGTCTCGGACATGTTAAGCTCCAGGACCATGAGACATCTAAGAGGCGATGTCAAGAAAGCAGTAGGTGTAGAGATCTTGAGACTCAGAGGGAACACTGGGGGTGAATCACTAACACTCAAGGGTGTGTCCACCACATGCCTTGATGTCAACCCCCAGGGGGCCGTGAGGGCTTACAAGGGAGCCTCTTTTCTATGGACCACAAGAAAAGGTAGGAGGAGAACCAGGAGAGTGTGGTCTCACAAGCAAAGGAAGAGAAAGTTTCCCCAAAAGGCAGTGTGAGAAGGCGGGGGGCCGGGCTGGGGGCACTGCTGAGAAGTCTCAGGTGGTAGGAGTGGACATGTCTGTTGGGTTTAGATGTCAGTAGTGGCCTTAGCGAAAGCTGGTTGATTTCTGGGGTTGATTCGTGCTATTTCTGTGACAGAGGGGAGGCCCATTAACTTCCTGCAGTCAGTTTCCTCATGTGCAGAATAAGGGGGACCTGGCAAACCAGAGATTTGCAAATTCTCTTTGAGCTACTGGGCAGCAGTGCAGCCTGCAGCTCTCTAGTGTTCAGTTTCTGGTGCCAAACGACCTGGCTCCGAACACCCGCTCCGCCTCTGACCACCTTCCTGTAACGGGCAAGTAACCACCCGTATTTCCCCATAGGTCGAAAGCCGATCACAACAGCACCCACTTTACAGGGTCATTAGAAGTCCTGTGCATTCAGTGTGCCGTGTGCGCGTTAGTGGCGATACATCACACTAACTAAACCAAATCAGCTGATGCCAGGAGAGGAGTGGCAAAAAGAGGTCACATCGGTGGGACTTTGGTGCCTCACCCCTGCTTCAAACAGAACATGGCCAAGTGGGGGATAAAAAAGGAGCCTTTCTTGCCCAAACTCCACTTTGACGTATTTTTTTTTTTTTAAAGTAAATCTATTAATTATTACCTCTTCGGGGACCTATATCTGTTTTTTCTTATGTCATCTTTCCATTAGTGAACTCTCACCTTTTAACACGGGGGGCAGGGGACGCGGGGGGGGGGGCGGAGTTGTAGCCTTCAAGAGTTCTCTCGAGCGAAGATCAAGGTAGTTAATACATCTAGAAATAGTCTTTGCCAGTCAAGGAGCGTTTCTAAAGACCCCCCAAAAAAAGGCCGCTCCTAGCCCGTTCTGCCCCAACCCGCTGGGTTCCTAGATTTCTGACTTGAAGCCACGCGCCAAGCAACCTCGAGATCACCCACTTTGACGTATTTTTAACATCAGAGATGTGCTTGCGGTTTGGCATGTAAAAAGTTGAATGCTCACCAAAAATAAGGGTGACGTGCCTAGTTGGAAGTGTCCGTGCATTCGGGAGCAGCACACTCGGTGTTCTAGACCAGCGCTGCTTAACCTCAGCGCGTGTGCGAGCTGCCCCAGGTGTGCATTTGCTGGAGGCCACCTATGGCAGGCTGCTCTTCCCCAGGGTGTGGCCAGGATCCAAAGCCCCACCAGTCCCAACGACATTGTCCTTCCCTTGCCACAGCCATCCCTCTGCTGACCAGTTGGCAGAGGCAGGATGAGTGCCCATTACCTCTTCGTTTCCAAAATCTCATTTTCCTTGAAAGCAGGCCACGTGGTCACTAAGGACATGTCTCGGACCTTCCAGAAGCAGAGGTTCGTTGAGGGGGGTGGGGGGGCCCTGCGCTGACAGCCCTCCCTCTCTGCTCTTGCCTCAGGTGCCTGCAGAACTACATTCCTGCCCACAGTTTAACCCTGTCCTGCCCAGTGTGCCGCCAGACCTCCATCCTGCCCGAGAAGGGGGTGGCTGCGCTCCAGAACAACTTCTTCATCACAAACCTGATGGACGTGCTGCAGCGAACTCCTGGCAGCAACGTCGAGGAGTCCGCCATCCTGGAGACGGTCACTGCGGTGGCTGCCGGGAAGCCGCTCTCTTGCCCGAACCACGATGGGAATGTAAGTGAGCCTGGGGCCGATACTGCCTGGCAGGCTGCTTTGATTTGAGGAGGCCCTATTGTACATCAGCAGTTACTGCATTAAGGGGAACTCTGGAAAATGAGGCACTAAAAAAGATGTATGCTAGCCCTCTCCGACTGTTTCACCTGCTTACTTTCTCGGACCAAATTCATTTAAATAATAGCATCAGTCTTCATTGTGTCAGCTTAGCACATTTTGTTGGTTTCCCAGGAGAGCAAAGCAATCGCTGTCGCAAGCTGGGCATTCTTTGACCCACATAAACATCTGCACAGTAAATTATAGATAAAGATTTAATAATAGATAAGTTCTGTAAATTGAGCAGGATCATTAAAATGTGAATTAGCTAGAGTTCTTTATTTTTCTTGTGAGGGAAATTTTTCCCATGCTCCATGAGACTCTAGTCTTTTCCTTAATGGAATTAGAAGCTATTGAGAATAGATGATAGATGATGAATTCCAAACATTTCCTTCTACTGACAACATAATATCTATTATAACTTAGAAGGACCTGTGTGTTCCACCAATAACTGACTCACAACAGTACCATACCCTAAGGGCAGCGCTGCTAGTGGCTAAGCAGTGGACTGTCTGATCCAAACCCTGCTCTTCGGTTTATTCTCTGGGTCAGCATCGGCAAGTTTACTAGACTCTCTGTGTCTCACTTCCTTGTCTGTAAAAAGGAATAATGCTAATATTTATTATATAGGATTATTGGGTAATTAAATGTTTAAGTCATATAACGCACCTGGTAAGCTCTCAGCAACTGTTAACTATTAAGATTATTTCTAGTGATGACTTTGTCCACTTTTTTCTTTATGTAATGGCCACTTCCAAGTTGAAACTACGGTTGATGCAATGCCCACATGTAATAAAACCACTAAGGTGACGAGAGATTGTTAGAGCGAGACAGTTATTAGTAGCCATAGCTCCCGCCCTTCGCTTCCTCTCAGGCGTTCTCTCTGCCCACTGAGCTGCAGCCTCACTGACCTGGAACTTGCCAAGTGGTTTCCACCTCGGCCTTGACTCTCCTCTGTCCTTCCACCTGGCACATGCTTTGCTCGCTCCTAAGGGTCCAGCTCATCCTTGCCCTTCGTGGCTCAGCTCAGCGTCTCCTCCAGGGAGCATTCCCCTCAGGCAACACCAGCTAAGGCACCCTCTTCCAACACCCCAAAGTTACTTGCCACCCCACCTTCTTGGCTTCCTCCATGCCCTTCACTCGGCATGATTTCTTCTATGTATTTCTTGATTTATGGATCTACTTACTTTACTTTTAGAAAGTGAGCTCCGGGAGGGCAGGGACCACATTCTCCATTATCCCCTAACACTAAGTACTGTATCTTATACATGAAAGTGTGGAAACGGAGACCGACCAGATGAGAACAAATGAAAGCTGCATGGGGTTTTTTTTTTTTTTAGCTCCTCTAACAGGAAGTTGGCCACCATCGTTGTATTTTGGCAGAGACTCACAGACAGGCAGTAGGGAAAGCTTTCTAGTGGGCAAAGGGCAAGGCTCCAGATGTGCTCTGCTGGGAGGTGCTGGACCGCTGAAGCTGGAGGCAGGCAGAAGAAAACGGTAGACTTAGAAAGCTTGAAAATAATAAAACAATGGAATTGATAAATAAACCCAGAAGTCGGATGTTTTCTTAAATATTAATAAAATAATATGGCATCTGATAAAATAACAAAGGGAAAATATAAATAAATCAATTTAGGAAAAATAAAGAGTTAAGTACAGATAAAAGGATTTCAAAATAAAGTCACTTCTGTGTATAAAGACTGTGACAGTGAAAGACTAAACAAATGGATAGTTATCTAGGAAGTTTCAAACAATCAAGAAAATTTAAGTAGGGCCTCCCTGGTGGCGCAATGGGTTAAGTGCAGTGCTGTGGAGTCATCTGAGGCTGCAGCAGCACAAGTTCTATCCCCTGCCGGGGAGATACCCACAAGGCACAGCAGACCTCTCCTGACTTGCTCACTGCTCCCCTCAGCAGTGTATTTCAGTCAGTCTACCTGTTCTGTTCCCCACTCTGTCTCTGGTAAATCCTGAGCCTTTCTGCCCCCACCTCTGGTCTGCACCCCAGCTTGTATGCAAAAATAAGTAAATCTTTAAAAAAAAAAAGAAAACTTGAGTAGACTGATAATCTCGAAATAAACTAGTAAAGGCTCATTTAAATTGAATTCCTCATAAAAACAGATTTGATTCATAGATTGTATAGTTCTGGATCCTAAGATAGAAAGCTCCCAGTGCATCTATGATATTCTCATACGCCTAACCCAAAGTCTAGCAAAGATAGAATAAGAGGAAAACTATTCATCATTCGGTTTATGAAAGTTACTGTAAAATTTTTAATTAAAATTCCCCCAGTTAGTTCTTATAATGTAAGAGTATTTGCAAATTTTGAAAAATAAGAACATCACAAAATAATGGGCAAAGAACTCAGGAAATTCACATGGCATTATGAATGGCTAATAATCATAGGAGAAAAAAAGTAAGCTTCACAAATAGTCAAATTTTCTTAAACTAGCTACAGTTTTTATAAAAAGGTAATAACAAGAGCTGATGAATATATATATGGTAAGACTGTTTCATAGGCTGTAGGTGGGAGGGTAAATTGCTCTTCAGAAACTTTGTCAGTTTGGCAAAATATAATGAGTGTGATTTATATAACTTATTATCCTTTCAATCCAGTAATTACACTAACAGAAATGTTTCTAAGGAAATAGCTGGAGATAAGGATAAAGATTTGATATAATAAGGTTAACTGAACTTTTTATATTATAGTAAAAATTGGAAATAACCTGAATGTGCAATATTAAATAAATGACTAGATAAGGAAAGCCCATATAACTGATTATTGGGTGGCCATTAAAAGTGATGTTTTTAAAAAAACAGAAGACATTTATGCCAATATATGTGTCTATGCTTGTGTGTTTATATAGAGTTATGCTTGTTTCTTAATAAGTAGGATCCCAGTATACATACTGTATGGAAAGGAAAAGGGTAATTTTGTGGAGAAGGGATAAAGTGGCAGAGACAAAACAGGAGCAGAGAGACCGTCATTCTCTGCATCATCCCGGAGTCATGGGGGCCAGGAGGAGAGGCTGACAGGCGGGCGAGTCATGGGCCAGGCCCTGGAGGGCACTAGATGCCGTTTAAAGGAACTTGAATCTGTCCTGCACCATGGGATTTACTAGAGATCGCCAAGCATTGGTGTTCCCAGGTAAGATTTGCATTTAGCTCATTTCAGGTGGCTGGAGATGTGAAGGGATAGAGAGGTAGATGCAAAGGGATGAACCTGGGACCGGAAGGCACCTGGGAGCCTGCTGGAACAATCCTTAGAGGGGGCCTGATCCTGAGAAGCAGGGGCGAGACTGAAGTGGGCTTGGTAAGAATTGCAGGTCTGTGTGGGCTGGCGAGGAAAAGATGGTTCCCCACTCTGGCTTGGGTCCCTGAAATACTAAGTGAGATAGAGGTTAGCTCTTTAAGATTCCTGTTAATTTTTGTAAAATAGCACTGACAGTCCTGAAACTCTGCACAGAAATCCACTGGAGTGTCTGAAGGACAAGAAGAAAAGAATTCCTAAAAGTTAGTTTCTTGAGTGCCCCAGGCAGTAGAGACCCCTGAATGTCATAGACTGCCAAACAGAAAGGCTCTTAGAGATGCTGATGCCGGTGGAGTCAAAGAATCCTGAGGTTAAAACTTTTCCTTATTTTTCTACTAAAGGCATCATCACATCAAATCACACCGAAAATTAAATATATCTAAAATGTTTGCTCTTTCTTGAGGTTGAATGAAACTAAAGTCTGAACACTGTCTTTATCTTGGGTCATTCATTATGAGTCCATGGAATCATAAAATTTATAAACCAGCAAGAGGTTGTAGAAAATTAGCAGCATGTGTCTTGAACAAGTCTAATGTCTCATCATCCATTGTAGAATTTCACTGCTGCTGCTTTGAAACAAGGGTCCTTGTTGCATACTCCAGCCAAATGCATGCAACGTTACAGATAAATTGCTGCAGTAATTGCTATGGGTAAATCTTTAAAAACAATTCAAGCATCTGAAGGTTAATAAAACTGGGTAATTAACAATAAGGCAAGATGTTGCCATCATAAACTGCCTGGTGCTGATTAGCACATGTGGATGAAGCCCTGTCATTTACTTTAAGTGCTGTGACACTGTCTTCTAATTAAACTGCCGTGGCTGCATTGTCCAAATGCAAAGAAAAATGGAAAAAATCGCCAGTGATTTAAGATGTTCTGTGCACTAAAAGCAGACATTTGTGCTCGTGCTCTGTAGTCCCTGCACAAAGAAGATCATTAAACCCTGTGATGGCTCACTTAGGTGCCTGACTAACAAGGATGTTAGGAGGCACAGAGGAGAAATCCTCATTATAACTAGTCCCGCTTCCAGAAGCCTCGGAGTTGCCAGCAAAGCCCTGGCCATCACATGTTAGTGATACACATGGGCTCGCCGCGGTCTCGTCTCATGAACACGAATGGGGACTGCTGTCCACAACAGCGCACCCACCTGCCCTCTGCCTGCCTGTCCCTGGAGCACAGCAGCATCTTGCTCGAGATGGATGAGCGGAGTCACACACCCAGTGAGCAATGAACTCCCAGCTTGAGTCAGAGCTGTCAGTGTCAGGCACAGACATTTGAATGATCTCAGGGTCTTTGTGTCTCAAGAAACGCTTAGGATACTGAACCAGAGGCAATCAGTCAGACCTGCTGTTCTCTCCTCAAAGCTGCAATCAATTCTTTTTTTATTGAGCTAAAATTCACATAATATAAAATTCAACATTTTAACCATTTTAAAGTGTACAATTCAGGACTTTGGGCATATTCAGAAGCTTATGCAAATATCATTACTATCTAATTGCTGGATTTTTTCATCATCCCCGGAAGAAACTCTATACTGATTAAGCAGCCCCCACCCCAAACCTCCCCACCAATTCCTGACAGCTGCCAGTCTGCTTTGTGTCTCTGTGGATTTGTTGCTTGATATAGGTGGAATCCTCATTTAACATTGCGAATGGGTTTTTAGAAACTGTGATTTTAAGTGAAATGACATGTGAGACCAGATCTTTGAATAAAGTCATTTCATTCAAGGTCAACTGGGATATTTTTTTCTCATCAACCTTACAAGGAAGTGACATTATTTGAGCCCTTGCTTCTATGTGCTGGGTCCTCTGCTGCACTGAATGAATCCACCTTGCACTAAGTCATGGGTGACAAGTTCAATAATCTTCCCATGTGGTGTTTGGATTTTTATTTGAGTATGTTTATTAAAATACTTTGTTAATGGACTGTGTGGAGAAATGTTTTTGAGTAAGGATAAAGAGAAGAAACTTCCAGTGAATGGTCTAAAAGGTCTACAGTGGGACAAAACATATGGTATCAAATCTTTATAAGACAAAAATAAAAAAGTCTATTTCAAATCCCTTATCTACTATCTGTGTACTTCAAACTATAATGTCAAATGAGAATTTAAAATTTTCTTAGTGATAGTTCGAAGGACTTTTATCTGAATTGTTTCATGGGAAAAATTGCTTCCAAAATACTATCACCAAACTAAAAGCTTCAGGAAGTCTTACATAAACATAGCTATCCCTAATTATGAAGGTGGTGTCTTTTGGGGTTGCCCAAATCATGGCTAAGAGTGTTCTCTCATTTAGCGGAGTTACTGAATACCTACTACGTGCAGGAAGTTACCTAGACTCTGGGTGAGAGAGTTCTTGTGCTCAGGAACCTAAAATCTCATTCTCTCAAGAGTATAGAGTGGAATTTTCCAGAGATTATGTGATGTGTGCTATCACAGCACACTGAATGCTGAAGCAGATATGAGAATCTAGCTGCCTTCTATTAAGCCAGACTGCAGAGATTACAAAATGGAAAACGCCACCATCTCACAGTTTTTTGTTTTGCAAAATATAGTTATTTTCCATACCTCATATTCTTCCTATTAACATCAAATGGGCTTATTATTGCTTTTAATAAATGACAAAATATTTTTTAATATATCCAGTTTCTCTTTTAGTGTAATGAATATCATTTTAGATGCCTAAACACAAGCACTTTGGAGTCCTCGAGAATTTATAAAGTGTCTAAAGGGGCCCTGAGACCACGGCCACGGCAGGGTGGCCACAGGAAAGCTGGTCTTGTGGAGCTTTCTGTGGGGAGCAGCTGTGAGGTTCAGCTGCTCTATTTGAGACCTGGCACAAGAAGGCTTATCCTCCTTGACATAAAAGGAGATCAAAAGCCACCAACTTCCAGTCATAAAGTCAGTGGCGGGGACTTACGTGCCATGTGGTGACTACACTTAATACCACCCCCAGTGCTACTGTCGTAAATGTGGAAGTCGCTGAGAGTAGATCCTAAAAGTCTTCATCAGAAAAAATTTGTGTGGTTATATGTGGGGATGGATGTTAATGAGACCTTGCAGTATAATCAAGTATCAAATCCATATGTCGTCACCTGAAGCTAATGTTTTATATCTATTATACCTCAATAAATCCTTTTCTGTGAAAGTGGACATCATGTTGTGGCCATCCTGGGGAGGCCATGAGAGAAAGCAGGTAGCAGCCTCTGTCAGCAGCAGCGAACCTGGAGTTGTTCTTGTGTTCCCTGCAGGTGATGGACTTTTACTGCCAGTCCTGCGAGACGGCCATGTGTCGGGAGTGCACTGAGGGGGAGCACGCAGAGCACCCCACGGTCCCCCTGAAGGACGTGGTGGAGCAGCACAAGGCCTCCCTCCAGGTGCAGCTGGACGCCGTCAACAAAAGGTGTGTACACCTGCCCTGGCTCCCCACTGGCGTGACCTTCTGCCCTCTGTCTCAGTGAGGTAGTTGGTTTGTGCTCCCCCTTTTCCTGGGGACCACCCTGTTACACTCCTTTAATAAATTCTCCTTTGCGCGTGGGCCTGGGTCATAACCTAAGAATGGGAGGGTCATCACCCAGCCCTTGGTAAAATCCCAGACTCCTCGTATTGTGAGTGGCCTTTTTGTTTTAGCATCTGCGCATGACTGAATGAGTAAGGAAAATACTCTCAGGAGATCACTGAAATCCATGCCCGAATCCAGGCCCCTGAGAACCTTCCTCACAGGTCCCTTGTGCTGGCTGTGACTGGCTCCTCTCTCTGTTTGAATCCAGCAAAATCATACCAAGCTGCCAGTGTTCAACTTCCCTGGTGTTTTTCTGCTTCCGGACTTTTTCTTTGGCATGGGAATGAAGGAGCAAAGCAGTTGTGTGATGCTTGAGAAAGATCAAAGAGAGGAAATAAACAGCCAGCTGAAAATAAATCTTTCACCATAGTTGCAGTGAGAAAAGTGTGGTTATTGTATACGAAGTAAAAGAAACTGGAAACTTGCAAGATGTTCCCAGGAAACTCTTGAGTTTGGAGAAGTTTTTCAAGTAACCGGGGGAAAAGATAGAGCTTATATTTAGACGAGTGTGTCTCAGGCCTGGGTGATTGCCCCCACCCCCAACATTTGCAATGGTGGAGACATTTTTAGCATCACAACTGTGCAGGCAGGGGTGGGAGGGTGGGAGGGTGGGGGATGGTACCCCTGGCGTCCGGTAGAGGTCAGGATGCTGTTGAACACCCCGCAATACACAGGATAGCCCCCTGCAGCAAAAAAATATCTGGCCCCAAATATTTAAGTGTCGAGTTTGAACAAGCCCGACTTAGAGCACAAGGTAAAGCTGTTGGGCTCCAGAGAGCTTGCAGGCTTTGGCCACATCCATTATTCAAGTCAGGGATTGAAACAGTCGGAAATAGACAGCTATAGACCCCCTCAGTCCCTCTCTCAAAGATAGTAATTATATTTTATTCATTCTCTCCTTCAGGTATCTTTCAAGATGATAAAAAGCATACAAAATGTTTTTTGGACAAAACATAGTGATCAGATAGAATTTTTTAAAAACTGTTTTTGGGTTGTTGTTAAATAATAATCTCTAACAACTGTCCTGCAGGCTCCCAGAAATAGATTCCGCTCTTCAGTTCATCTCAGAAATCATCCATCAGTTAACCAACCAGAAGGCCAGCATCGTGGATGACATCCATTCCACCTTCGATGAGCTCCAGAAGACCCTAAACGTGCGCAAGAGCGTGCTGCTAATGGAACTGGAGGTCAACTATGGACTCAAACACAAAGTAAGACCCCAAATCCTGTACGAGACGCCATACTCCAGGCCCCCACGGCTCTGACTCACTATTTCGTTGTAACAGCAGCAGAGAGCCCTCAAGCGGGTCCGTGAACGTCACTGTTGTACAGTGAATTGTAGTTTTCATGGCACTTTGGGCTATTTTTTCCTGGCTGTATTCAGCCAAACTCTGTGATTCTGCGACTTTAAGTGCCAATTTATCATTTGACACAAGGCGATGTTGAATGTAAAGTAATACTTTCAGGATGTAGGGTTAAGCTGGCTTGTTTTCCTTCCTTAATTATAACCTCTAATAATCTCTTAATTGCTCGCTCTCCCACACCAACCTGTTAGTCAACTTCAAAGCCAGCCCTGACTGCAGCCTTTGTTAACTTGCTTGTCCAATCACAGAGCCAGGGATGAAAAGCTTCTGATATCCGGCCGCGGAGAGTTGGCTGGTCTGGTTTCTGTTTCTTTAGCGGGTGACAGGGGAGCTTCGGCCATGAGGGCGACAGAGAGAGAGAGAGAGAGAGAGAGAGAGAGAGAGGGAGAGAGAGAGAGAGAGAGAGAGAGGGAGGGAGGGAGGGAGAGAGAGAGGAGAGAGGAGAGAGAGGAGAGAGGGAGAGAGGGAGAGAGGAGAGAGGAGAGAGGAGAGAGAGAGAGAGAGAGAGAGAACAAGGAATATTTCAGATGTCAGGCATAGCGAGCTGTGTGCCAGGCTTTTCGTGGTGACGTCTGTGCCGCCCTAGTCAAAAACACATGACCCGAGAAATATGTGTGTGGGAGAGAGAAGGTCCTGCCTCGGTTTAGGATGATGCATGAGAACGGGGCTCGCATGCTTTATAAAACACCACTTGCTTAGAGCCACCGGCGCGCGCAGGGGCAGAAGCTGGTGTCCGCCCAGAGAGGGCGCTGGCCCGCGCGTCGCTGCACAGAGCGGGAGGGCTGAGCTGGGGCGCCCCGGAGCCCTCACCGCCTGGGTTCTCCCCGCAGGTCCTGCAGTCGCAGCTGGACACGCTGCTGGAGGGGCAGGAGAGCATCAAGAGCTGCAGCAACTTCACGGCGCAGGCCCTGAACCATGGCACGGAGACCGAGGTGCTGCTGGTCAAGAAGCAGATGAGCGAGAAGCTGAACGAACTGGCCGACCAGGATTTCCCGCTGCACCCGCGAGAGAACGACCAGCTGGATTTCCTGGTGGAGACCGAAGGGCTCAAGAAGTCCATCCACAACCTCGGGACGATTTTAACCACCAACGCCGTTGCCTCGGAGACGGTGGCCACGGGCGAGGGGCTGCGGCAGACCATCATCGGGCAGCCCATGTCCGTCACCATCACGACCAAGGACAAGGACGGCGAGCTCTGTAAGACCGGCAACGCCTACCTCACCGCCGAGCTGAGCACGCCCGACGGCAGCGTGGCCGACGGGGAGATCCTGGACAACAAGAACGGCACCTACGAGTTTCTGTACACCGTGCAGAAGGAAGGGGACTTCACCCTGTCCCTGCGCCTCTACGACCAGCACATCCGAGGCAGCCCGTTTAAGCTGAAGGTGATCCGGTCCGCGGACGTGTCCCCCACCACCGAGGGCGTGAAGAGACGCGTCAAGTCCCCGGGGAGCGGGCATGTCAAGCAGAAGGCTGTGAAAAGACCCGCGAGCATGTACAGCACGGGAAAGCGGAAAGAGAATCCCATCGAGGACGATCTGATCTTCCGAGTGGGTAAGGAGAACGCGCCGCAGCGCCCCAAGTATGGCTGCTTGGCTTAATTATGGGGTCGCCGGCAGGGGGTGTTGCAAATAGGAGCTATGGCAGGTCGGAACTTGCACCTCTGGGCCCTGGTGTATTTCGCCAGGCAGCTTATGCAGTCTCCTTCCCTGGAGATCGTAGGATTTATTTCCCCCTCCTCCTGCCTCCTCCCTCTCCTCCCCTTCCCCAGCCTCTCTCTTCTCCTCCCTCCTTCCTCCTTTATAACACACAAGTGTTGCATATTCATTGCAGAAAGTTAGACACTGAAAATAAGCAAAAAGGGAATTAGTAAATCGTAGCATTTATCATCAGGAAATGTTAAAGAAAATGTGGCATCTTTCTCCCCGGTGGGGATGTATTTGGCGTATTCCTGCCTGAAAACCCAGAGGCGGGAAGGTGGCTCTGGTAACTTGTTTCTCTGAAACCGGCTGGCTCTGGCTGTACTGCGTGTGGAAAGAGTCTGACGCCCCTTCATTGCTTCTGCCTTGCAGAGAATGGGGGTGGGGTCGCCTCCCGGCGTGGGAGAGCAGTCCCCAAAGGCGAGTATAGATGGGAACCCAAAGAATGAAATGATGCTGGGTGGGGGTGGAGGATGAGCCCAGAGATTTGAGGGCGCAGATAGCCCTTCCCTTCTTGCTGGAGCCTCTGATTTGTTTTAACTGTTTATTTTCTCAATAGACACCAAAGGAAACATAAACAACAAATGATTTGATAATTGGGGGGGGAGGAGGAGTTTGCCAGCTTCCTTCTACCTCTTCAGCCCTGCCTGGCAGTGGTATTTCTACATGCTGTATTAACTGAAACAAGTAGAGAAACAATTCTGTGGTTCAAATAGATTGGGGAAGCCTTAGCTTATGTGAAGGAAACAAAACTGCAGAACCTTTAGAATCTGCTGGTGGACCCTGTAATCTCCAAGGCAGGGGAGGGAAAAACAGGCAGCACTTCCAGATGTTTCTGACCCAAGAGCTTTTTCCATGGAATATCTTGGGATAATAAGGCTCTTTGAAACAATCTAGGGCAAAAGCTGCTCTGTGTACTTTAGACTGCCTCTTGGTGAAGGACGTGCTATGAGATCTAACTTGTCCGGCCAGAGCTGGGAGGCTGGCATGTTCCCCGGCCCTGCGTGCAGGGTGAGTGCCGAGAGGGTGATACGCCCGCCAAAGCTGAGCCCATGAGCCCGGCGGTGCAAGGTTGGGAGCCAGCCAGGTCTGTGTCTCCAGTTCTGCCACTTATTTGGACCTCGGGCAGGTCTCTCAGCTTCCCAGGACTTCAGTTTCATGCCCATAAATGAAGATATAAAAATACCTGCTTCTCCAAACTTAGTTCTAAGCCCAAGCTAAACACCTGACCTGTCCGGAGAGCTAAATAAGAACTGTGGTTTTGCACATGCAGTGAAAGTGTAGACTTTCCCGACTCCCTCTCCTGCTCAAAAAATTTAACTCGCTGCTCCCCATTGAGCTTCTGTATTAAGAACAAACTCAGTTTTGAATTCTTAGTCCCTCACCCTCAAGACAAGTGACCCCAGTCTTTTCCAGGTTGTATGCAGGGTGGGGAAAGACTCAGGTCCTGGTCCCCCAAAGATGGTGATTTTGAGGTTCTGGCTCCCACTCTTCTACCCACTGAGAAAGTCAGTCTTAGTGACTCACTGGCACTTACTGGAAGGTGTTTAAATAGCGAAACTTTTGTAAGGAGCTTTAAATGCTGCCTGACAAATACCGCTCTACATCCGAGTTTATTAACGGCGTAAAGATGCTGGCTTGTTTTGCTAGGGCGGCTATAATGAAACATGCGGGAGGCTTAAACAACAGGAATGTATTAAACTACAGCTCTGGAGACTGGAAGTCCAGTCAGGGCTGTGGCAGAGGGATTTCCCCTGTGGCCCCTCTCCTGGTCGTGTTGATGGCGCTTTCAGGCTATTTTGGCCCCATCTGGCTGTCCCTCTGAGCTTGGACCTTCCGTCTCCCCCTCCCCTATGGGAACACCAGTCACACTGAATTAGGGCCTCAGCCTGGTGGCCTCATTTTAACTCAGTAGTCTCTTTAAAAACCACCTCTCCATTTTTTGACTGGATTGTTGACTTTGTCTTTGTTGAGTTGTGTGAGCTCTTTGTAGATTTTTGTTATCAGCCCTTTATCGGTTGTATTGTGTGCAAAGATCTTCTCCCAATTAGTAGGGTGTCTGTTTGTTTTAACTATTGTCTCTTTTGCTGTACAGAAGCTTTTTAGTTTGATGTAGTCCCAGCTGTTTTATCTTTTCTTTCACTTCCTTCGCTATGGGGGAAGTGGTTTTAAAGATTTTGCTGAGATGTATGTCATGTAGAGTTGACTGGATCAAGAAGATGTGGTACATATACACATTGGAATACTATTCAGCATTCAAAAAAGACAAACACATGCAATTCGCAGCAACATGGATGGACCCAGAGGGGATCGTGATCAGTGAAATAAGCCAGAAAGAAAGAGAAAATTATCGAATGGTTTCACTTATAACAGGAATAAAGGGGAGCCAAATAAGAAAGCAACATTCAGCAGGGTAGGAGGGGAGGGGTGGGGTTCAAGAAGGGGGAGGAGGGGAGCACGGAGGACTATGGTGATGGCTCCACCGGTGAACAGGTGGTGGGTAACTTATGGGGAACACACAATAATGTAAAAGATATGGGGGCCTCCCCAGTGGCGCGGCGGTTGGGCGTTGCGCTGTGGAGCTGTTGGCCGTGAGCGATGCCGGTTCGACGCCCAGCCTGGGAGAATCCCACATGGTGCGGCAGACCTCTCCTGCCTCGCCCGCTGCTCTCCTCAGCAGTGTGTTTCTGATCTGCCTGTTCTGCTCCCCGCTCTGTCTCTGGTGAACCCTCTTGCCGCCCCGCGCCTCTGGCCTGTTCCCCAGCTTGTATACATAAATAAATAAAAATTCTTAAAAAAAAAATAATGTAAAAGATATGAATAACAAAAATAAATAAAATATCTATTAAAAAAAACCCACCTCTCCAAATACAATTACAAAATGAGGTTCTGGAGGTTGGTACTTCAACATATAATTTGGGGGGTATACAGTTTAGCCCATAACATGTGTATAGGGGCAGAAAGAAAAGCAGGTATCACTAGTCTGTTCCTCTTTTACTTTATGTGCTCATCCAGAATCTAGCCACAGGACACCACTCACTGTGCAATAATACAGAAATGTTTTCTGAGCATATAGTGCCTGCCCCACTGCGCAAAGAGAGGGGAATACAGAGACAAAAGAAGTGCCCTCTCCTCTCCCAAGGACTTTACAGTTTCGGGGGATGATGTTTGACTAGTGATATTGATCAGTGACTCTAATACTGTGGATTAGGTGATGGAAGGCAGTAGAAATGAGATGGAGTATAAACCAGGACATTAACAATAATTGCGGCTTAGCCAAGATGACAGGTGGAAATGGCTTCCCAGGCAGAGGGAGCAGGGTGAAGAGAAAAGGGCCAGGTGCAGAGAAGTGAACCACGTGCTTGATGTTTCAGGGGGCCATGTCCTGTAAGAAGATGTGGGGTGAGCAAGGTCAGAGGACAGGGAGGGGAAGAGGGCAGTGGCTGGTGGCTGGGCTGGACAGATGGTATGGGAGCCCCCTCACCCCTGATGCCTCCAATTTACATTCCCGGCACCTCTGGCCATGAATTATTTCCTCAGTTTCATCCTTCTACCAAGTACCATCTTCTCTTCTAGAGTCTACCATGGTTATTATAATAATGCATGTGAGTCTTATCATCCACAGTACTATAAATTCGACCAGGTCAAGGACGCTGTCTTTACTCATTTATAATCCCCAGTGATACTCAAGAAGAAAACTTTGCATAAATACTTAGCCGTTGGAGGAGGATTAAGTCCTGATTTTCTGCCTCATTCAACTTCCCTCTTCTGCCTCGCCCACTGTTCCCCTCAGCAGTGTATATCAATAGATCCACCTATTCTGCTCCTCACTGGTAAGTCTTCTCATTCCCCACACCTCTGGCCTACACCCAGGACTTGTATGCATAAATAAATAAATAAATAAATAAATAAATAAATAAATAAATAAATAAATAAAATCCCCTAACAATGCGTTTCACAGAATATACCCCCATTACTTAGTTAAAATCCCTAGTATATATAATACCCTTTCAGTTTGTGCTATTCCCACCACCTAATATACCTCACACATAATATGTGTGGGCTGGAGACAGCTCATACTGGCTTGCTATCTCCTCCAACACTGTGTTCAGTGTTTTTGTGCTTAGGAACTTGAAATCAACCAGGGTGGGAGCATTTACACCATAGAAATGGGCCATGCCTTTGAGATGGCACAAAGTTCTGCTTCAGCTAAAATTGAGGTATTTGTGGTTTTCCAAAGATGAGCTGTCTGATACCTCCCACGCCAGAACACTTAATGCTGTGAATGAATTTTTGTGTTACTCTGCTACTGTATTGGGACATAGTCCCGCATGTGTTTCGGGAGTATTTCAGAGCATCTGTTAACAATAATTCCTTGAAACATGGAGATTATTTTTTCCTGCACTGTACTGTCAGCTACTAAAGAAAGCCATTGAACAAAGGGGAAGCCAGAAGATGTGGGAGGGAGTGAAAGAATTACAGTTGAATTGTTTCAAATTATGTAATTCATACCTCAGGCCTCATACCTCCATGAGCCCATGAGCATAAGAACTCATGCTCTAGAACAGTGTGCTTTCTTATATAAAGTGGGTGTGTGAAATCCCTTAGCATGAGTTCACAGGCTATCCAGGAAATACATTGTTTTTTGTGTTTTTTTGTTTGTTTAAAGATTTATTTATTTATGCATACAAGCTGGGGTGTAGGCCAGAAGTGTGGGATGATGAGAGGATTCACCAGAGACAGAGTGGGGAGCAGAACAGGCAGATCTACTGAAGTGCACTGCTGAGGGGGCAGCGGACGAGGCAGGGGAGGTTTGCTTTGCCATGTGGGAAGCTCTCTGGCAGGGTATTGAACCCATGCTGCAGTGGCTCTGGATAGCTCCATAGTGCTGGGCTTAACCCGTTGCACCACCAGGGAGGCCCGGAAATACATTGTTTTATACCCCACTCTCCTGCCTCAGCTCTGCCAACCTCCGCTTCCCCTCCTAGAATCTCAGAGGAGGGAGAGCCTACTAACTTGGCATCTGAGGCCATTGTAGGAACCTGTCTCACCCCCAGAGCACCTTGTCCCTAGGAACTCTTCTTCTGTTTATTTTTTTTTTAAAGATTTATTTATTTATACATACAGCTGGGGTACAGGCCAGAGGTGTGGAGCGGTGAGAGGCTTCACCAGAGACAGAGCGGGGAGCGGAACAGGCTGATCAGAAATACACTGCTGAGGGGAGCAGCGGGCGAGGCAGGAGAGGTCTGCCGCACCATGTGGGATTCTCCCTGGCCGGGCGTCGAACTCTCATCGCTGCTGCCGGCAGCTCCAAAGCGCAGCACTTAACCGCTGCGCCACCAGGGAGGCCCTCTTCTTCTGTTTAAATGGAAAATGATCCCGCTCAAATCTGCTGAGTCCCAGGCACTGTGCAGTGTCACAGAACCCAGCGGGGAGCAGGACAGAGCCTGAGCCCCCACACACACATATCCCAGGAGCCCCAGATCAGTGAGGGAGACCATTACACAGTTCATGTACCACATGAGAAGAGATGGAGTTTTCTGAAGGGTTTTAATGAGAAAACATGATCTACATGAGCCCCGAGGAATTTTGGTCTCCTCAGAAGCCTGGTATTCTCAAGTCCAATTAGAAAGAAACAATGTGTGTAAAGGGCCAGGAGAACTAGCGTACTCCTTACTGTCTCTACCAGCTTTGCGACATGTCAGCTTCCATTCTTATCTATAAAGTGGAATGATAGTATTTATCCTGCCAACTCATGAGGTGCTCCAGGAGTGACATGAGCGAATGACCCAGCAAGGCAGGTAGAGGAGCTCCCGTTGGTTTTGTGAATATTACTTTACTTTCCCGCGACGTAATGTGGGTTGTCGTTTACTTAGTCATGAATGATTCATTCAGGTATTCATTCAATTTCACCCTCTTGCAAATATGCCTTTCTGAGTTTCTAGATGTGTTTAGCATTAATTTTCCTATTCGATCGGGCTGGGGGTGGGAGGACATTTGTAGTCTTTGATCCCCTAGGCCAGTCCAGGCGTGACTTTACTTCTGGAGTCACCTGGGAGGGAGGCACAGGTAGAAGAGCATCCCTGAGAAGCTCTTGGCTTCAGCATCCTTTCTGCTTCATAGGCTAGTTTAACATCTGGGAAAATCAAGTAATTAGCTTATGGAATTGTTGCCAAATTGTTTATAATTCCTTTTTATTTATTTATTTATTTATTTATTTATTTATTTATTTATTTATTTATTTATGCATACAAGCTGGGGTACAGGCCAGAGGTGTGAGGTGGCGAGAGGGTTCACCAGAGACAGAGTGGGGAGCAGAACAGGCAGATCAACTGAAGTACACTGCTGAGGGGAGCAGTGTACTTCACATATATGTCACGTTATAAGCAAAAATACAGTGCGGACTAGCAGCTGTACCTCCACCCCTGTAATTTATATGTAGGACGATAGGCTTGAGCTCCAGGTAACTTGAGACCAAGAGTGAGACATGGCCCTGGAGCTCGGGGGGAGGTACAGAGCCTCCTCCAAGCTCATGCACCCCGCTTCCCTTGCTCTCATGACTCAGCAGGGGAGGTCCTGAGCATCTCCCATTGGTTTCTCCCTGGGCATGTGATCTCCTTTCTCCTGTCTGAATGGCATTGATATGTCTTCCAAGGTTGGAGATGATGGCCCCAAATACAATTGCTTTTCATTTCCACTGATTCACTACTGTGTTTTGTTCTGCAAAGGAAAAAAAAAAAAAGCATTTGTAGTTTTTTGTTCCTGCGTTTTCCCTCCTTCAGCATCGCCTCTGTATTTCAGATGGTAAATCTCTTTGATGGACTAAGGCATCCCTGACCGTCTGCTAAGTGCTCTTCTGCCCATTTCCTTCTTCCTTTCAAACATTAGAGGCTTTTCTCTTAAACCTAGAGGCTTTTCTGAATAGAATAAACTTTGTCCTCAGTCAGATGGACAAGAGGTGAGATAGAAGCAAGCAGTGGGCTGGTTTTTGGCCCTGCCTGGACCAGAAAGAGTGCCAAGGGTGTCGCTACTCTGTCTGGGGGCTTCTTATACCCTCCCTATGTTAGTCCTGCTTCCCCTCTGTGTGTGCCTCTAGCCACAGATGAACACCCAGTTTCACATAAGTAAAGATCTGTAACAGCTGGACTTGCTTTATAGAGTCACTTCTTTTATTTCTGTTCCCATCTCAGTCTGGGGCTCTTGCTTCTTTAGCATGTCTTTATTTGGCCCTCAGCTTCTCATCTTGCTAACTTCCATCACTTTGTTTAGCAAATGTTTTTGATAAATTCTGGTTTCTTCTTAAGAGACCCTGACCTTACCCACATCACCTTTTAAAAAGAATTTATAAACTGAGCATTTTAGAATTATTTCTTTTCCTGATCCTTCTGTTTTACTGTGCCTTTAACCGGCTGTGACTCAGGAATCAGTAGGAGAACCAAAGGCTAAACATGGCCCTTCCTCCCCGGAGGCCACCCACCCCTTCCCTGGCCCCTGGCCAGCAGATGCCAAGGCCCCATGCCAGAGGCATGCCTGTTTCAGGGGTTCAGTGTGGATCAAGTTCAAAAATGTCATCCCTTTTACACTTGAAATAAAATAGAACCGTTTCCTCCACAGTGTGGAGGAAATCTAGTATCTGCTAATCTTAGAACAACTGTGCCCTGATGCTTTGTTAATCCAGTGAAAGTCAAGCACCCAGGTTTCTTCTAAGAGTTGGGACTTTGACAAAACTCTAAAGTAAGGCCATTTCCTATTGCCTATCCTTGATGAGAATACTAGTTTATATTATGATGTCTGGTGAAATTTAAGTATATTTTAAACATGTTAATATGCAGCTTTGACTTAGAGAAGTTTGACATTTGCCTAAAAATGAGATTTTACAAAGACTATTGATCTAGAAGAAAAGTTTAGTAGCTTGTGGATTAGTCATGGGGAGGGCAGTGTTCTCAGTTAATTATCCTTGTAAAACAATGCATTCTTGAGTTTACCTGCAGAAGTCTGAATCATTCTCTTGCAGAAATTTGCAAGTCTAATCTTCTGTTGCTTAATTTCTGTGGTTTTCTAATTTATTTTTAGGTACCAAAGGAAGAAATAAAGGAGAATTTACAAATCTTCAAGGAGTAGCTGCATCTACTAGTGGGAAGATACTAATTGCAGACAGTAACAACCAATGTGTGCAGGTATCACCCCTCATGGTACCCCTGTACCCCCATAGATGGACGAGGTAGATAGAGTTGCATCTTTCCTACTTACGACTTGAGGTGTGAGCACAGAAAGGGAGTGTCCGCTGTGCCACTGTAGCCTGCTCGTGGGCCTGCGTGCCCTCACCTGTCTTCTGTAAGCGCCAGTCCTTTGACGGTTTTTTCCTCACTCATTTCTGTGCCAATTCATATCCAGTGAATGTCATTTGTTTTACAGATATTCTCCAATGACGGGCAGTTCAAAAGCCGCTTTGGCATTCGGGGGCGGTCCCCCGGGCAGCTGCAGCGACCCACAGGAGTAGCTGTGCACCCCAGCGGGGACATCATCATTGCAGATTATGATAACAAGTGGGTCAGCATCTTCTCCTCGGATGGGAAGTTTAAGGTAAGAGTAATGACCAGATGGCCAGTGAACAGTAGAGAAGGGATAGGAAACACAAGAGGAAGTTGCTTTGTTTTGTTTTTCTTGATTTGCAATAAAATATCCAACTATTGTTGATAGGCAAAGATGACTTTGTTTCAGAGTTTTATGAAGTGAGAGTAACAATGATTCTGTCATAAGTCTACTCCAAAGTATCTTAAATGTGACTTCAGTTTATAAAGCAATTAAGTTGCTCGGGCACTTTTTCTTTTAATGCCATGAGATTTAGAGAGAAACTTCCTGTTACCTCAGTGGAATGTTACCTGCAGAAAAGGGGTTAAGAGGCAGTGTGTATTTCTAAATTAACCTGCAGGCTGTCATTTATGAAGTGTCATCTGCTGCTTCAGGCTTGTGCTCAATGATGTGAGGGAAACAGAAATGTACGATGTGCTTTCTGACTGTCGAAAAATGTACAAGCCCTTAGAGGAAGAAAGACTAACATGCAAAGTGACAGAAAAGAGCTCATATCAGCTGTAAATTGTTCGGTACAATCTAAAAACAGGTCAAGTATGTAGTATGGGAATTGGAAGGAAGAGAACATGGGGACTGAGCTAACTTGTTGGGTGGGGCCCCATCGTTTGACGTGTTTACTCCCAGCAACATCTGTTTCCTCAACCAGCCACCAAAGAGTAGAGAATCCTCTGGTGAGAACAGAATCTCTCTTCTGAGGTGTCATCAAAGAGTATTATCATCTCAGCCCTTTTCTACATTTATCCCTCAGTGGTTCTTGAACACTGCATGCCCTGGGCCTTGCGTGGCCTCCGCCCAGCCTGCCAGAGGCTGCTCATTCAGTGGACAACATGATCTTCAGCTCAGCTAGATCGCGCCCACTGGCGTGCCGGCACTTAGGCTTATTGTTTAGCCTTTGACAAAGTATGTAACTTCCTTGAGTCTCCATAGCTTCATTTTCAAATATGGATTTTAAAAAATCCATCTCACAGGGTTTGGGTAAGGGTTCTATGTCTGGATTTTACGTGTGCTGCTTATGAAATAGGCATCTGAGAAAAGTTCTGTCCCATCTTCAAGGAGCCCTGTCCCCAAGTGCAGTCTGTCTGGGCAGCTGGCTCGGCCTTCCTGACCCGTGCCGGCACCTGTGTCCTCTTTCCTCGCCCAGAGGTGCCGGGAGGATGTTTCTCCTGACCCATTCTGGAATCCTGACGGTTGCACAGTGTCCACTCAGTTTAGCCTCTTTTTTTTTTTTTTTGAGGAATTTTCATTTTCCTTTTAAAAGTCCCTGCATCATTGCAGACACCTTGTTTTTGTGGAAACACGTGGAGGACGTGATACTAACCCTCCGCACAGAGCCTGTTTCGTGTGGAGCGCCGTCTTTTCAGTCCAGAAGAATTAAAATCTGTTGTTTTTGGCTCCCCAGTCATGCACACCATTCCCCAGTCACCCTAGATATTTTGGGTCCTCTGAAACTGGTGACTCCATGTGATGGTCATGTACACCCAAAGTCTCTTGTCCTCTAACTTCCTCCCCCTCTTTGTGCTTTTGTCATTGTATTTATAGTGAGGCATGCCTCAATGTGACAGTTTTCACAAGAATAGGATGAAAATTACTCAGTCACCTCTTAAAAATATTCATGTAATCTGGGGATAGTTCATTTTGTTCTTGTTTCACACTCTAGCAAAACCATAACCTGCCTTTTGAAATTCAGAAATGACTTCTAAAATAATGATTTAATATCAAATATAGTGAAACATTTTATATCTAATATATTGAAATATTTTCTAGCTAATATAGTAAACACACTGAAACAGGAGTTTACATCCGAAAGAGGAGGCGTCCCTAAGTTAAACCTTTTTCATTTTGTGGTTCAGTATTTTAGGTATAATAGACACTTCTTAGGTGAACTGAATTCTCGCAGTTGGAATATCATTAATAATAGTTGAAATAAACACTAGAGAACACTCATGCTTCCTAGAGGGTTGGGAGGTGGATATGCTATAGTTTCAACATCCCCCCACTTTTTTTAAAAGTAGATTTTGATAAAAGCCGAGGAGTAAAATGATACAAATGAAAACACTGTAATATATAACAGGAACTCATCCAAATGTGATGTCCTTGATCACACACAGAGAGGTACTTATTTTCTGCTTTGGTGCAATTCAGGAACATTAAACAACTACTTGGAAAGACAAACTTTTAGCATATTGCTTATTCTGTGTATTTGTACCAGAAATAAAACATCTGACCTCTTTTTTCTTTTACTCACCAGCTCCTTTGCCCTAATTTTTATTCCCTCTGCCTCCTCTGATTCTTTCCTTTCCATCTTCCCCTCTAGAAACACATCTTCCAGCTCATCTTTTGTGACCCCAGAACCATGTTCTGGCCACCCCATGTTCTAAAATATCTCATCTTTTCCCCTTTCAGTCGACGACCCTACTTGTCGAATTGACTGCTTTCACTTAATTCTTCCAAGCCAGGGTCTAATCTTTTTACTTCCTATACTGATTAAGATAAGAGACACAGGGCCTTCCTGGTGGCACAGAGGTTAAAGTCTCAGCACTATCAAGCTATCACTACATATGTTGGCATGAGTTTGATCCTGGGCCAGGAAGCTGACCCACATGGCGCAGCAGACCTCTCTGGTGCTCCCCTCAGCAGTGTATTTCGATCGATCTGCCTGTTCTGCTCCCCGCTCTGTCTCTGGTGAATCCTCTCACACCACCCCCTCTCCGCACCTCTGGCCTACACTCCGGTTGTTGTATGCATAAATAAATAAAAAAATATCTTAAAAAAATGATAGGAGACACATTTTCAGGGCAAAAGCAGTAGCCCTTATTTTCATTGATAGAATCCAGTGCAGCCAAACTGAAAGTGAAGAAAGGAAATGGAAGGAAAATGATTTTGGTTCAATATTTAAGTTTTTTCTTTGAGACCTGCACTGGTTTTCTCACTATGTGATTTATTTTCTGTTGTAGTCTACACAGTTATCATCTGCTTGGTATATGGCTGAGTCATTCTAAATAACAACTAGGATTCTTTCATTGTGAGGCAGTAATAATATTCATTAGCCAGAAAGCATACTTCCTTCCTTTTGATCTTTACTGACATATCTTCCATTCAGACCTAAGAAAAAGTGTAGCTTCTTTACAAGCCATTATGCTTTAGTCTCTTTGATCTCTGGGCTACACTGAAGAACCTGAATCAAATTTATGCAACGGAGTCCCTGCAAGAATGCTGTTGTTTCCTTCCTAATTAGATGTGCCTCTTTGTCTAAGGAGGCCAAGTCTGAATCTCAGTTATTTATGAACTTACAAGAATATAAAGTCTGAACCCCCAATATGGGAAAGTCCCCATCTCTCTCTCCAGACTCTCTACACACACCTTCTGTCTCTGTTGAGATAGAAGTAAATCCTACATATATTTATCAGCTGAATATGGTAAAGGAGAAGTAGATTGTCTATGGTGCTATAAAAGTAAATATGTAAGACTTACATCTTGTGGCAAACAGGCCTTTATATATACACTATTGTCCACTCAGAAAAATGAGTAAGATTTAAAATGCATATGGTATATGTTTGATAGAAATCAGATGCTATGCTCCCATTTTAAAATACTGGAAACTGGAACAATTTAATCGCCATGATTACTTTATAACAGTGCTGGATTTTAAAATAGTTTATTCAGCAATATTTGTTGGGTACTTGTGATACACCAAGAAGTGTATAAGACTCTGAGCAAAAAGCACTGGGTAAAACAGGCAGAGACCCTACCTGAGTGAATTTAATTCTGGTGAAATTCGGTGGTAGATGCCTGGCAATTTCAGTGTTAAGTATGGCACAAAATAATGACAATGATAGAGTCCTTTTAGATAGATTCCTTTTAATGACTGCTTTGTATGTGCTATACTCTAAACACTTCACCTGCATTGTTTTGCTTCATATATGATTCTAAAATAATGTTGGCAGCTATGAATTAAGATTAATATGTAAGGAATCTTCAGCTTAAAGAAATCAAATACACTTGTGTTATACCAGTTGTGTCCAAAGCAGATCACAGACACAGGACTGTATTCCTACACCTAATCCAGGGATTTGTCACTGTACCACATTGCCTCCTTCGAAGAGAACTATGACCCCACTTAAGGGGATTCTAGAACATTCTTGGTGAGGATCCTTTAAAAAAATAAGGGTTTCATGTAAGTCTCATGTGTTATCTAACAGATGTGGTGAAGACAACTTTCCAAGACAGACCACTGTTTCAGAGGAGTAGCAGCGCACCCCTATTTGTACATTCAAGTCAATGTTTAGTAAGGCTGATACCTGTGTGTTCTGTAGTGCTTTAAACTTCATTTCTGTGCTTGTTTCTAACAGACAAAAATTGGATCAGGAAAGCTGATGGGGCCCAAAGGCGTCTCTGTGGACCGCAATGGCCACATCATCGTGGTGGATAACAAGGCGTGCTGCGTGTTTATCTTCCAGCCCAATGGGAAAATAGTCACCAGGTTTGGTAGCCGAGGAAATGGGGACAGGCAGTTTGCAGGTACACTCGATGGTAATATGTAAACCCCCTTTCTGTGTTTCTTCTGCTCATACTTGCATGATGTCAGAGCATGTTGGAGGCACCTCACCCCCAGTGTGCTTGCTGGCTTGGGGGAGGTACTGGGGGTGAAATTTGAGCCAAAGCATGGCGAGGTGCTTCTCAGTCACTCCACTCCAGTAAGTTGATGTGCAACCGTGTGTGGTCTTTGTTAGTGGTGGTTTATAATTTAGACGCTTCACATTCAAGTATTAAGTAAAAGAGAAATTTTAAAATAAATTATTTAAAAAAATGTTCAAGGAGCAATGAAGTGACTCTTGTTTCCCAGCTGCAGCTTTATGGAGCTTCTGAATGAGAGATTTTTTTTTTACCTACCTAGGTAATTGTAAGAGAACATGATTTCAATGTATTTCCTGTGTAGAGGAAGGATAGCCTGCCTTCTTTTTTTTTTTTTTTTTTGGTATACCATTTAGCAATTTCAAGCTTCCTTAGATTTTTACATCTGCAAGAAGAGGCTGAATTGATTAAATTTTTATTTAATGTTTTTATTAAATTCTGTTTTTGAAAGGATGCTTTGGGCAGTTAATATTCATTTGCTTAATCTTTCTTTATGCTTTGTCTCCAGTTCTGCCAGGTTCTGAATGTCAACCCAAATTATAAAGTGTGGTTTTTCTGCTCAATTTTTTAAAAATATGACCAATCAGAGTCTTCTTCCCAGTGCAAAAAGTCACTGTGTTTTTTCTCAGTGGAAGCCGAGGGTCCTGAAATGACCATACGTACTCAGGGGACTGGCAGGTGGGACTCAGATGGTGGTGTGGAGAATGACTTCTGCTGCCTACTGCTCATTCCGCTTCACTGGGAGGGCTGGAGCGCTTAGCTTGAGCTGGAAGAAGTCAGAGTAGACAGTCACGGGCTTAGAGCAATGGAGGAGCCAACTTATCTGGAGCCAGAGGTCTGGCTGGGTGATCTTTCCAGGACTGAGTCTCTGATTCTTTGCTCATGCTGCAGTGACTAAGTTAATGTGCTACGTCTCGTCACGATTGCTGTGTTGTTGCCGTCATTGGCTTGTTGTGGTGACCACCTAATTTTTTCCATCTTTATTGCAGGTCCCCATTTTGCAGCTGTAAATAGCAATAATGAGATTATCATTACAGATTTCCATAATCATTCTGTCAAGGTACTAGAAACACATCGATTGTTAATTTTTAAATGCACTTATTCAGTCTGGGGGAAAATAGCATCATGCAGGACCTAAAGGAGCTAACCTCAAAGAGTAGATTTGGCTTTTCCTTAAAGATACAGGCTTTAAAGGAGCAGCCGCTCCTGCCCACCTGTGGCTGTGACTATGCAGGTGCCTCTTTTTCTTTTTCCTCTTCCTGATAATCCTGTCCTTTTAAAAATGTGTTTTAAAAAATACAAGCGTTAATTTGGATATACAGACCTTAGAGAGTCACAGAATTCAACAAAATATGACAATAAGCTTTTAAACTTAAAATGGGTATAAATAGAGATGAGTTGAAAAATTAGCTGGAGAACGCAGTTGCTTGAACTTGGTGATCTCTGCAGGCTAATATTCTGTGTCTAGTCAATAAACTGAACAGGGCACTTTTTCAATTTTCTGTATCATAAAACCTTTCAAATAAACTTAAAAATTAATACTATACTGAAACAACTGATATGAGGTGGGTAGGGGGTTCACCCCAGTCTACATTCATGTAGTATATCTGATGCTTCTTAGGATGCTTTCACCCACTTGGTGTTACTTAAGAACAATGCACCTTCCCACCCCCTCCTTACACCTTTCCAACTGGGTATAGTGGGAAGTAAGATTTGATCTTTATAATGAGCAAATTAGGAACTAATAAGTGGTTCAAAGCAAATGTCTCATATTTTGGAACCAGAAGATGTTTGGTAGCATCCCAGAGCAAGCGCCTCATTGGACTACAGGAGGGGCAGAAGCCCTGGGCCGGGCACTGGCAACTTTTTTTTTAGGGACCGATGTACTTTATTTTATTTTCCTCAAGAATTCAGAATCACCTCTAGCAGTAATCCTTGCTTAGCACCATAAAAACGATTTGTTTTGCAATTTGGGACAGAGAATCTTTGAAATGTCTTTAACCCCTTTTTCATATTTAAAAAAATTTTTTATTGAAGTAACATTGGTTTATGCCATTGCATAGACTTCAGGTGGCCAGCACTTTAAATCAACATCGGTATGTGTGCTGTATCACGTTAGCCACCAAGCCTAGTTTCCATCCTCCACTGTGCGAAATTGAACCCTCTGCCCTAACCTAGCCACCCTCTTGCCCTCCCTTATTTTAAGAGTTACATATTTAATTTTAGATTTGCCATATGATTCATCAAGTGATAATAGTTTGCACTTACAGAAGTGATAGTTTTCCTTGTAAGCAAGTTCTTGTACATTTTTTAAAGTGAGGCATTTTAGAGAAAATCTAATAAGCAGCAACACAGGTAATGAGTCAGTAGCTCAAGTTTCCACAGGGTCAGCCATGGAAAAACCAAAGCTAAATGAGTTTATCAGTGCTGACACTGGAAGAGGTAAAGGATAGGATTTTAACACCCAAAGGTGCTCTCTCTCCTGTTTCTGGAAGATACCTCTAGCCTGAGTAAAAGGAGAGACCTTGCACTTTTTCCCTAGATACCAAGTCCCTGAGCACAGTGGAGCACAGTAGTGAGTGTGCAGGAGGAGGGGAAGGGGTGCTCCCCAGCTTCCGTCCCCAGCTGTGCCCTCTTGTCTCTGCAGAGTCGCTACCCCTAGCAGCGCTCTTCCCTGCAGGGAAGGTCTAGACAGGGAGGTCTAATTTGTGATTGTTTTCCATTTTATTTTTTTAGAATGTCTTAGAGCATAGATTGTGCTATGAATAATCTGCTCAGATAGATATTTTTAAAATCCATAATGTAGGCTCAATTATTTTAATTTAAAGTAATTAAATATTTCATGCAGGTGTTTAATCAGGAAGGAGAATTCATGTTGAAGTTTGGCTCCAACGGAGAAGGAAATGGGCAGTTCAACGCCCCGACAGGTGTGGCCGTGGACTCCAACGGCAACATCATCGTGGCCGACTGGGGCAACAGCAGGATCCAGGTAGACACAAGCGCTCACGTGTGCGTTATCCTGCTGGCCGTTGGTTAGTGGCAAGGGAGTGACTGTCCTCCAAACTGGCCCGTTCTCCATTCTTCATGGTTAGGTCACAGGCTGTAGGTGACATGGCCAGAAGTCCCAGCTAAGGAAGATGGAGTAGGGAAAGCGTCAGCATGGTCTCAGAGCACACCCCAGCTCGGGGGGTCTTCACATGCACCACAGACCACTAAAGGGCCCGGGGCTGAATTCAAGAGAAAAGATAGATTACACCATTATTTCTAGTAACTTCTAACTGAAGAGTTTCACCACCTTTCGTTATGAATACGGGGAGCAGTTATAGTAGTTTTAGTAATACCTGTAATATTACCACCAAGAAAAATCACAGACATTGCTTCTGTTCTACCCCTACTATGAAACAAGAAGGAGCAAACCAACTTCGATTCATCACCAGGGCATCACGCTAAGTGGAAAGAGGCCCTCCAAAAAAAGTCACATACCATTTGATTCCATGTATGTGACATTCGCAAAATAAAAAAAAAAAAAAAAAAGAAACATCAGTTACGGACAGTGGGGGCCACTGGGGGGACAGTGGACGCAACCATCCAGAGGCAGCCAGAAAGACCTGTATGATGGGATATTCTGACGCTGATTGTGATGGTAGTTACAGGAATCTACACCTGTGATAAGTTTACGTAAAACTACGCATGCGCATCCCAGTATCAGTTTTACAAGGTGGAGCCTTTGGGGGAAACTGGGTGAAGGGTACACAGGATTTCTCTGCACTGTCATGGCAGCTTCCCATGAATCTGTTATTATTTCAAAATTAGAAGTTACCAAAGACAAATCTGAAAGAAGAACGATGAATTTGAGTATGTCCCCAAGGTTTAGGAACCATGGTATCGTGAATGGCATTTGACATTTTGACTGCCTATTTAAAAAATGATAAAATTGGTTGAATTCTGGAAAAAACACATTGAAACACAATTTGTGGGGGTCTATAGCGGAGCCTATAGTCTTTGCAAAGGGGCCCAGGGCACAACAAGTTTGATTTTTCTGTAAATCGCTAACAAAACTTTTAAATCCTCAAGCTGAAGGAAGACTCCTTCATTCTCTCATTTGCCTGTGTAGACACCTGCATGGATCTAAACACGCATTACCAGGCAGGGCTCTTCTTTCCTGCTGACGTGGCTG
This sequence comes from Scalopus aquaticus, assembly GCA_004024925.1. NCBI lineage: Eukaryota > Metazoa > Chordata > Mammalia > Eulipotyphla > Talpidae > Scalopus > Scalopus aquaticus. Next base: position 242,165 of record PVIJ01000144.1, read on the forward strand.
TGCCATGTGCCTGAGCGCCTACAGTGCTGGTTAAATCTCAGAGCTCTCAGGGGTCTCTGTGAGGACAGCCATCAGCAGTTTGTGTCCAGTGTGTGCACCTACGTCTCAGATAAAGACCCGAGACAACACTGAATACTTGTAATTCTCCAGCATATTTATCTTGCTTAATTACCCTAGGGGCAACTCCATTTGAAAGAGGCGTTCTGTGTCTGACGGAAAGTCAGGAGCCAGACAGGGCGCCAAGTGCACAGAGCATTTCCGTGTGGGACCACAGATGCTACGCTGTTTGTGCGCAGAGCACCTTTCAGCCGCCACTGCCTCTTAAAACACTCCATGGGACAAGCAAATGGTCCAGAGGAGCCAGCCTGGGCCTTGAGAAGAAGTGTTTTTGTTGTTTTTATTTCATCACAGCAGAAGCTTGTTGCCCCAGTGGTTTCTTGTAGTGCTTTTCTAAAATGGAACAAAAAAATCTATTTTCTCATTGCCCATGATGACTCAGGACGCTTCTTCTGTGGTTTAGTTGCTCATTTTTCTCTCTGATGATTGGGGATAAAAGAGAGGTGTGAAGCCAGAAGGGGAAAGTGAAGGCTTTGAGTGAGAGATACTGGTCATAGGCTTTTCAAGCACCACCAAAACAGTCTATCAAGTACGACCACCTGAAGAATATGCTGGCCAAGGGCGTGTTCAGTGGCGTTGGCTCTGGGGTGTGGAGAGAGGGAGAGGGGAAAAAAATAAAACAAGTGGAGGGAGGGAGAGAGAGAGAGTGTATATGTTAGTGTCCTAAACAAACCTTGGGGTATACATGTTTTATATAAAAAACATCCCCTCAAGGGCTTTCTCACTTTCATTTCATCATATTACCAGACCTTTTCCTGTATAACCCTCTGACTTTATATTTTCGACAGGTGTTTGATGGAAGCGGGTCGTTTTTGTCCTATATTAATACATCTGCTGACCCACTCTACGGCCCCCAAGGCCTGGCCCTGACTTCAGACGGCCACGTGGTGGTGGCAGACTCTGGAAACCACTGCTTCAAGGTCTATCGGTACTTGCAGTGACCTTGACCGTTGGCCACTGGACACCCCTTTTACAAAGGTCTTGCACTATAAACTGGAATGAATTTCTCAGCGCGGGACCAGATTATACTAGACTTTTCATGCTAGATGGAATCATTGGTGAACTTTCCAAGGTGGTTTCTGAATGTAACAGTTTCCTTAAAAACTGCATATCTGATTTCTGTAATTCACCTTTAGGGTTTAAGAAAAGGAAATTTCTTCTACTGAATCTATAAAAACTGCAGAGTTCTACTCCTGTGAACTGTGGCCTGTAGGACAGGGATTTATGTAGTTGAACTAATTTTGCAAATCAAAAAGCATTAAAAAAACTAGAATATTTAAAGTTTATTCGTTAATCCTGTGAATGATAGCTTTTGCGCAGAGCTTCCAAAATTAAAACAAAACAAAAACAAAATCTGTTATAGTTATATACTTTATTTAACCTCAGTCACAAGACCTGGGGAATCTTTTAATCTCACCTTTTGCAGTAGGTATTACTCTGGTCACTTTTTTTGGTTATCAACAATGACATAGAAATGACTTGGGAAAAAAAAATAAGACTGTCATGCAAGTCTGATTAGCAGGTCTGTGAGTTTAGCACTTAACAATCAATGCAAATTTCCCATCCTTTCTGGGTTCGATCACAGATCCTTTGGGTCTGTTGCTTCCACCTGCTCTTGTTATATCAAAAAACAAAGTACATTTCCAGGGAAACCTGAAAGACCCAATGCTTTGCAAAGCATATTCGAATAGTAATGCTACCTTTTGGCAGGCAGCACCTTCACTCCAGATTCATGCACTGGAACGTAATCAAGAAAAGAATGAGTGATGTTTTATGTGTCATGTTCTCACATGTCTCTCTTCTTCCACTTCATGAAAGCGAAAGCTTTACCTCCTGCAAAACGTCAGCACATGTAATAGGACACCAGTATCCTAGGACAGAGAGCCATAAGTAGCCCTTTGGAGGACTGTGGTGTCAACCAAAGGCATGCGATTGATGAATGGTTTCCCCGTAGAAAGCAAGTGTTACCAAAGTTGTGTTATCTCAAAAACCTTACAGGTAAGGGCATGTTATGGTTATTTATCATTGTCTAATGAATAGTAGAGGCATTAAAGGACTATGTATACATGATTAGGGTAAGGTAGAATGTATCATATATATATATATATATATATTCACATATATATATAGCTGAACCTTCGGTGTATTGAACAAGGCAGCACTCGGAAAAGCAAAGCATTGCCCAGGCTTCTTCAGCACACCCCTTCCCTGCGCAGTAAAGATGTCCCAGTAGGACAAGCGCTAAAGCAAATTTGATTCTTGCCACTTTCCAGGAGTGTGGTAGTGTGACTGACTTTCAGTCAGAAAATGGCCTTCTATGCTTTCAAACAAAACAGAACAAAAACAGGTCAAAAGAAAGGTTGAATTTGAATTCCACGGAAATCAAACCTAAGTACAAATGTGTTTTAAGAAATGCTAAGAGTAATTTAGTCAACTGTCATTGATACTGTAAAATAAGATGTCTCTTTCCACAGTTGAACTTTCTACTCAGTTCTACCAAATAGGATGCCAGACTTGGCATTTTCGATAATGACTTTGGGATCTTTTTCACTGAAGGCACCTTAGAACTGTACCATAAGAAAACATTTCCCTTATGTGTAACTATATGAATGTGATGTTTATTGCTTATTAATTTATAACGCAATCACACTCTTATATAGGACTTTTTAAAATTTTGAAGGGAAATCCAGCTACTTCCAATTGTCTCAAATTTATTATGCCCAAGTCAACCTCTGGAAGAAAATTTTTCAGGGAGATTTACATTTGGGTTTAGTATTTTTTAAGTTAGGTAGAGTTTTCAAAATACTTGCCTGTCTGTGATAAAGTTATAAAATTCAATAACATTTTTAGAATATTAAAAGAAGACACTGTTTCCTAACATCAGTGAAAAGTCTTTGAATTTATACATTCATGTCTGATGAATGACCACGAGGTACCCCAAACCCAGGATAAAGTGAAGATAGGAATCCCGCTCCCTTGGGGTTACATCCGAGGGAGGGAATTTCATTCTGTTGTTTATTAACATTCTGCATAAAAAAATTATAGTCCCCATACTGTTTAAGATAAAACTTTTAAAATTGGTGAAATTCACTTTAGTTTATTTTCACAGGTAAAAAAGCTTTCCTATTTGGATCCCTTAATGGGATATTGATCTTAAGACTTAGTGTACTTAAAAGGGTTTTGTTTTTTATCTTGTGCAACATTTAAATTATATTGGTGAATTGAAAACATTTAACCAGCCATTCCTTATCAGGTTGGCTATTTTAATAGCAGATTGAATACAAAACAAAAAATTTTCTGTGTCAAATTGGCACAAATTGGAATGAAAGAATAGATATTTTGATTCAGACCTGTTCCACTATCTGAAACAGAAGCTATGGGCACCCCAGAAAGCCCCATTTTTTCAAAAAAAAGAGATGATCATCTGTATTAAGGTATAGGTGACATTTCACATTTGGATACAGACGTGCATTTACTGTATTTCTTGGTAAGCATTTTTTAGGGAGGAAAGTGCTGCTGCTAAGAGAGGAATAGACAAGATTTAAATGAAATTTTGTCACATGCTATGGAAAATGGTTTCTGGTAAAAGGAGAAGGATATTAAAATAAGTAACTTTTTTCTGGGCTACCATTATTGTTTGATTTCTCTTTGTCAAGTGTACAGAACCTGTCATACCTTCATGATAAGTAGCACTGAAAAATTACTCATTCAAATTTCCCCTGGGCACTTACGGCAAAATATTGCCAGTTAATACAAGAAGGTCCGTGACTGTGCATTCCCTCCCAGGGAGCCCTCCCCTGCTGGACACGGGAGGTGGAAAGTCACTGGACCATCCAGAACCACATGAACAAAAAGCCTTTATGACTGTTCATCCTTTGTTTTCAATGGTAGTGACTTGATCGAACTTTAGTCTCCAGTAACTAAACAAGTCAAGTTTCCTGATTTTAATTTGCTCTGACTAGAGCTGAGACAAATAAATATCACAGGTCCATGCAACTGGAACACACTTGCTTCTGCTAAGTATACAGGGTATGTCCTAACATGGAATTAACTGGAATAGCCGTACACGAGCAAGTGTGTATGGGTCCTTATGTGAAGGTAATTACACTGGTAATGCCTACTGAGTTAAATTGGAAGAAATTGCAAATGGTAATTGGCGGATGACTTCAAATGGGAAAAATCTTTTTGTACATTTGGACTCTCTAGTAGCCTCTCTATTCACCAGCTTCTGAAAAGGGAGGAGTATTTGTAGTTTAACCATGTAAAAACAAGACATTTCCAGGAAGGATGAAATTGAAGCTATTTGCTTAAAACTGAAAGTCCTAATACTGTTGCATTCTGTAAATGTTGCAGGGTTTTAAACTTTACAATTATTTTAATATTTTTGATAACTAGGAATTTAGAATTGCCATAAAGGAAACTAAGTGCCCATTAAAGATTTGTTTGGTATAAATAAATAATTTTTTTTTGTTTTAAATGACAGTAAGCTACAAATCATGATGTTAATCTTTAAAAAACTTTCTGAAGATGAATTGTGTGGCAGTGATTGTGTGGTCTGTTTGTGGAGAATGTATGAAAGCTATTAATAGTCTAAAATAGGTTAATTGGCTATGTTGTTCCAATGAATGTACAGCACTTCCATTAACTTTGGAAAGCAACACAGCCTTAAACTCAATGCTTTTGCTTTATGACATGGGAATGTTCTGTCATCCATAGAGTGTATTCTTATCACAGAACCCTTTTTATCATCCTCAATTCTGTAGCCTTTCAATCCTATGTATGATTATGAAAGTTTTTGCTTCCTTTTCTTTTTCAATTTTGTACATTCCATCTTTATAGATCTGTTTCATGTTTCCTGTGTATAGAACACTAAGTCTTGCCCTGACATTGATACTTTTTCATGGTTTGTTCTTTTATGAATCAAACTGCTGACTGCCTATTTAAAGAAAAGAATGAGCGCTGTGTATACAAGTGTCTGTACGTTCATAGCTACATACGTACCACAGTATTTTGGATGCTTTAGTCTACAATAAAACTTTAAATTAATTCTGTCTTGAAACAGGAGAAACAAGAATTCATGTGTATATCTTTATCATGCACAAAATCTCCAATCATTATAATAAAGCTTGTTTTCTCCATTTCCAGGGTGAATGTTTATTTATTTAGCATCATGTTCTTTTTTCAGTGAAGCAAAATGAAAGAAAGCTGTAGAATATGTAGCAGAGATCAATACCTCAACCAAACTGTTGATGCTCTTGAGAAGCTTAATGAAATTTTCGTTGTCATGCTAATAATGTGTTAGCATTTATGATGTAGCTTCAACAGGAATTTGGAAAATCATGGAACATGCACAGCACATATATTTAGATTGTCTAGTAGATAAAAATCACTATCCTCATATTACAGAACAACAAAGAGAACTTTGGCATGAGTTTAAAAATGTTGTAGAGTAACACACTAGGAGAAACTAAATCAGTGGAATGCTAAGCTTCCTTAACAAGCAACAGGATACAAATTCCTCTTTCAGATGCTCTTTTTATGTTTTCAGTAAAGCATACAGTAAGTCTTCATTTTGCAGCACCTGCAAACAAAGGGGGCCAAACTTGCTCTGAATCACCATCTACTGTCGTCATAGTAGTAGCATATTTTTGAATATTTTGAGTTGAAATTCATTCCTTGTTTATTAAAAAATAAAAGCTAAAAAAAGAATTTTTAAAAGCTAGAAAAATAGTGTCTAGCTCCGGGGAGAGATGCGGGGCAAAGTGAGAAAACAGAAAAGGGCGCCCCATATTGGGCAAATCCAGAAAGACAGAAGTAGCGTTTTCATCGCCGGCAGCCAAACCTCTTCTATTTTACAAGACAACTCAGGTTGGATTTCTGCTGTGCGAAGAAAACGTAAACACGAGGACTCAAGACTTCATTTAAAAAGGAGTTAAATTCAACCGCGAAGAGAAAGGCGGAATCAGCGAGGCCACCTGACGTTGCAAACCCCCCAGCGACTCAGCGCCGACGCCGGACAGGCGGGCCCCACCCCCAAGCAGGCCCTGCCCCGGCCGCCCTCCCGCTCGGCGCCGCCGCCAGGGGTCGCTGCGCGCCGCGGGGACGGGGGCCGGCCTCTCTCCCGCTCCCCCCGCCTCGCTGCTCCGCCCCCGGGGCGGTGTCGGCGCCAAAATCGAACCCGCCGGGCGCCCCGCCCTCGCCTCGCGCGCCTGCCCTGTCACCGGAAGACCGGCCGCCCGCGCCATGGTAAGAGCCGGGGTCCGGCCAGCTCCTCGTGCTTCCGAGTGTTAGGGCCGCAGAGCCCTCGGCCCCGGGCCGGGCCGGCCGCGAAGACTGGGGGTCGCCGGCTGGTCCCGCTGCCCACGCCGCACTTCCGGGGAGGCAGCCCCGCGGCGCCGCGACCCCTGACCCCCCACTGCCCTGCACCCCGCGGCTGACCCCAGGCAGGGATGCGGGGAGGGCCTCCGGGCGGGTGAGGCCTGGCCGCGAAGTGCTCGCGAACGCGCCGGGTCTGTTAGAGCGTTCGTCCCGGTGGAGCAGAGCCCAGAAGCCCTGGGTTCGGCCACGGGGTGCACCCGGCATTTGGAACCCCTCGCGGGCTGCGCCGGGACCCGGAGACTCCAGGGCCTGAGGGCTGACCGCTGGGTGCTTTTGTGACTCGTGACACGTGGAGCACATTCTGAAGGGCTCACGATTTCACAAACGACCTAACGAAGCCTCGCTTGACGCCAGGTTCGTGATGGCGGGAACCACGTCGGTTTTCACCAAAGGGCAGGGGCTGCAGTGGGGGGGCGTCGCGCCGCTAGGGAAGCGGGCGCGGCGTCTTCCCTGCACCCCAGAAAAGGCTTAAGTCTGGGCCCATGACCCATCGTCCCTGTGACTGAATGTCTTCCTGCTCGTCAAATCATTTTCGTAAACCTTTAAAGTTTCTGCCATTTTTGTCTGCTTCTCTTGGCAGAGAATCAACATTAATTAAATGCATCTAAGATTTTAATATCTTAATTTAACTAATGACCGTTATTTTGCCGAGCTTCTGCTGGACAAGGATCTAGGTGGTTCGGTATTTATTTGAAGCTACTTGTCCAGATGTAATTATAGCTGATAACGGCTTTTTGTGGTTAAAGTAACAATCTAGCCATCTGGGCGTAAAAGGATTTAAGCTAAACAGGACCACACTTAAATCTATTAGTCTGTTAACTGGCTCTGGTATCTTTTTTTTTTTTCTTTAATCTGACTTTAACTAATTTGCAACACAAATCCTTTAACGTTGTCCTTTTGCCCATTCTCTCCACACCTGAATCACCTTAAATGCGGAATGGCTTAATGTGCTATTAACTCTTCAGATGCTTCCCTACAGTAATGGAAAAAGATAAAATAAGAATAAAAGTTTTTATGATATCAGTCCTTCCTATTGTTTATGTAGGATCAAAAGTTAGCTTAGTGTTATGTTAGCAAAGATAAACTGTTCTCTTTCCTGATTGGGAGTTCATAGTTTGTTTTGGTTGGGTTTGTAGTGTGGACACTTATCTTTTTTGGAATTGGAGAAATTGAATTGAAACCTGCTATTTTCGAGGATAGCAGATAGCATCAACTTTTACTCTTTCAAAAGTCTATTGTGATTAATCAGCAGAACTGATTTTGGGAATTCTGTAATTCCTGTCTGAAAACTGCTCCTCAGATGGAGCATTTAAAGGTGGTTTAAAATATATTGGCCAACCCAAAAACTCCCTTGTTCTCAGGTCAAGTTTTGAGTCCCTTACAGATTGAATGTATTTCTAACTTTATATTATCAGGAGATTTTCTTCAATCTCAAAAAGTAAGTGAGGACTTACTGATTTGCTTGGGGGGGGCAGGAGAAATTTCTAAATATTAATTAACACAGCATCTTTCACATTAGTTATTTTATTTCTGTCCATAATACTGTTCCACTGTGGCCAATAATAAAAGCCTTACCTGTCATAAAAGAACAATATAAGTGGATACTGCAGTTCATGGTATTTCTTAAATGCCATAGCTGCTGAACTGAGTGATTTACGGCTTTCCTAAAGCTGTGTCACACACACACACACACACACACACACACACGATTCACACACACACACACACACACACACGATTCTCCCTATTGCCTGCCTCTAGATGACAGATTCTTATGGAGGGTAGGGTCTCTCCAAGGAAGTGTTAAATATGCCAAAATGTCAGGAGTCTCCTACCTGAAGCTTTGGATCTGACACAGCCATAGACAAGTCCTAACAGAATTCTTGTGGCCCCCACAGTGCTTCTGACTTAGCCTCCAGATTCTGGGCTGAAAAAAGCAATCCTGGAGCACAATAAAACCCCGTGAGGAGGATTTTTAAATGTTCATGCCAGGGCTGAAGGCCCCTCCCAGAGACTGATTAGGGTATAGAGGGACCTACCTGGCCACCAATATTTTTTTTAAACTCATGAGATGACCCTAAGGTATGGCTCTTTGAGAACCACTGGACTCACCTGGGCCAAAGGAGCCTTCTGAGTGTGGGTTTCATATGTGGTCTCTTGGAGACTGTGGGGGCCAGTGTGAAGGGGGGCTGGTCAAGCAGTGTTGAACTCTGCCGCTGGCCCCCAGGTTTAGTGACCAGGCCTGTGTTGCACTTGTGCCTATCTTGGCACTTGCTTGTCTGAGATTTCTCTCTATCCAACCAAAGCAACAATAAATGGCTACCGCAGGATTCCTTACTATTAATTCAGTGTGTATCATAGTGTGGGAGTGCTGTGGGGATTGTGAGGTTTGGGAGCCTGAAGGGCCTCGAATTTTAGGGTTGCAGGGGTTCAGATGCAGGGTCCTGAACTAGAGGGCTTGTCTCCTGACCCAGGACTAAGTTCTGGGAAGGCCAAGGCAGTCATGTGCATTGCCTGAGAGAGACCAGCGAGCACAGCTCTTCATTTGTCCTAAGTGGTTTGGTGGTGTGTGCTGGGCACATTTAGAGTGACTCACCCTGGTCTGGGGGCTCAGGAAGTTCTCTTGGAGGGAGAACGCTGAAACTCAGCCTTGGGAGACTCGGACACTCCCCTGGAGTTGTGAATAGGCCAGAGGAGAAGGTGTCAAGAGCATTTTTAAAACAGCACAGAAATGGGAAAGAGCTCACTGTCAGTAACTTTTATGTTACAGCTCAACTTACTTTGCTCTCCATGTTGTTAGGGTAAACTGAGGGGTGCCTGGAGGGGCACATTAGGGGCAGCTGGTGGAGGGCCCTGTTGCTCATTCTGCAGTGGTTTATGGCTTCTGGATGTTGGGAGCCACTCCAGGGCTTAAGCAAGGGCGAGGCCTGGTTCTGTTTGCTCCTTGGTGTGTAGAGTGTGATGGAGGGTAAGCCGGTGTGGACTGGGCACTGCACTATACTGCAAAGGCCATGCAAGGCCTGAATTGAGGGGTGCAGATGGAGGGAGCAGAGACTAGAGTTGAGATAGCTGAGCCCAGAGCTTGGTGGTAGGTTGGATGTTAAGAGAAACGAGGTAGCCCTGCATGACTGCCAGACCTCTGGCCTGGGTACCAAGGTAGCAGCTGCCTGAACTCGAGCCCCAGAACAGCGGATTGGGGCGTAGGTTGGGGAGAGCAGAGGCCAGCGTAGGCCCCCTGAGTTTGAGGTCTGCTCAGGAGCAGGAAGGTACTGGACAGGGCTGCTCAGAGCACACTTGGGACCTGGGGGCAGACATAAAGATCTGAGGTCCCAGGGTGAGAAAAGGTGAGAAGAGGTGGGGGATCAGTCGAGAACCCCAGAGCTGCAGTGTTGGAGAGTGGGCAGAGGCAAGGGATCATGAATGTTAGACACCCCCCCCCCCCACTCGCCAGGGAACCGCTGACCTCACCACTGTGCAGACCGGTCAGTGGGCTTCTGTTCCGCGGTAGGATGAAGAGCCATGTGCTTTCTTGCTGTCCTCGGCTCATCTCCTGGTGGAGTTTTTGTAGGATGGGGTCGGTCTTTAATTGTTTTAGTTATGTCTACTTTTTTTTTTGAAAGATTTACTTATTTATGCATACGAGCTGGGGTGTAGGCCAGAGGTCTGGGGTGGTGAGAAGATTCGCCAGAGACAGCGTGGGGAGCAGAACACGCGGATCTACTGAAGTGCACTGCTGAGGGGAGCAGCGGGCGAGACAGGAGCGGTCTGCTGCGCCATGTGGGAATCCCCCTAGCTGGGGATGGAACTCGTGCTGCAGTGGTTGCGGATAGCTTCATAGTGCTTCGACTTAACCCGTTGCTCCACCAGGGAGGCCCATTTATGTCTACTTTTAAGTGATGTGAGTGTTAAAGTTCTTACTAAATGTCCTGAGCAACTTTCATTTTCTTCTTCTTTTTTTTTTTTCCTCTATCACTTTATTTGCTCCTGCAGTGGAGCATGTGGCTTGGTCTCATTTGACTTGTATCAGTGAGTTGAGCAGGTATTTTGTTTTTTTTTTTTTTTTTTTTTTTTTTTTAATTTTTTCAATGAAGAAATTTGGCTTTTAAAAAAAAAATATATATATATATATATATATATATATATAGGGGCCTTCCTGGTGGCGCAGCAGTTAAGCGCTGTGCTGTGGAACTGTCGGCAGCAGCGACTCGAGTTCAACTCCCCGCCAGGGAGATTCCCACATGGTGCCGCCGCAGACCTCTCCTGCCCCTCCCTCTGCTCCCCTCAGCAGTGTATTTCCGTCGATCTGCCTATTCTGCTCCCCACTCTGTCCCTGGTGAACCCTCTCGCCGCCCCACGCCTCTGGCCTGTACCCCAGCTTGTATGCATAAAGAAATAAATCTTAAAAAAAAATATATATATATATATGTTCTTTATCCGTTATATAGTAAAAATCATTATTAACATACATTTCAGTTACATGTTGATGACCCCAATTTCAATTTGGATAAAGGGTCTACAAAGTAATTGTAACCTGAAGTAGCTCTCCGTGTCCCCATTCTAGGTTTTTCCCTTTCTCTTGCCTGCCCTCCATGATCTTGTCACTCCCTGCTTTAGAGATCACACCTCCTCCTCCTCGTCTCCCACAGTGTGGCCAGCAACAACCTTTCTTACGTCATCTGCATCTGCATACTTCAGTCTCAGAATGCTTGTCTCTCTGGAACATTCCACGTGCTTCCATGACATCGAGCCATGTATGGTCTGCCCAGGACTCCCTTCTCACCATTTCTCAACTTGCTGAAATCCTTTTCGTCTCTCGCTCAGATCCCCTCCTTCTTCAGGGTAGAACTAATGCTTTCTGTCCTGTCTGTACCCGTGCCTTTTTATTTATAAGTAGTTACGTCTGTGTATCTTCTTTGAGAGATTGTAAGTCTTGAAGGCAAGTAAAGTGCCTTATCATTAACAAGTGTTGAAATTCTACAAAATGCCAGGACTCCGTCTCGCCACCATCCTTACTGTGTTGGCAAAGCCGCCCCAGGCTTGGCGCGTCGGGTGCGACAACGGGTCCTCTGGCCCCAAGCTCAGAATCGTCAGATGTTGTTACCAGAGAAAACTATACCAGGCTTTGATAATGTTCCTGGTCAGTTTGTTTTACAATGCAGTGCGTGGCCTTAAACATGCAGTGTTTACCATTTAACTTTTGTGCTTTAGTCAAAGAAGAAAGGACTGAGTGCAGAGGAGAAGAGAGTTCGCATGATGGAAATATTTTTTGAAACTGTAAGTCATTTTCCTAAGATTTTTAGTATGTTGCATAATTTTCTCCTTAGGTATATGTCACCCCTTGTTAACCATCTTTTTGTGAGAGACCAGTGCTGACCAGTTGTGAGAATGGATAAAATTCTGCAAACATTTGTGAGCTGTGGCGTATGAAGGACCTGTCACTTTTTGGTGGAGCCTCTTCTGTCCAGACTGTTCTGCACACCTGCTTGCTGAAGCATGTACTTGATTGTTCCCCCTTCTGCCTGAAAACAATACTAATAATTGCTCACATTATCATTATTAGGTACCAATCACTGTTCTGGGCGCTTGGTGTAGATTGTCTGATTTTATCCTTTTTACTGACAAGCTCAGCATCGTCCACTTTCCACAGATGAGGACATGGGAGACAGTGTGAGATACCAGCCCTGGATCGCGCAAAATAGAAGTGACGATACTAGGGTTCAAACCCAGGGAGGACCGCTCACCTGATTTCAGAGATGGCTTCAATACTGCCTCTCCCTCTCTGGCTGAAGACATTCTTAATCTGTGCATAACACATATTTGGTGGCACACAGGCCTCCTTGATTCATTCCCGAAATTCATGCCTCTTACTAATGAATATGTTCTAATTTCGACCCCCAAGGCAGAGCCGGGATTCAAGCCCAGGCTCCAGGCTCTCCAGCATGTTTTCTACACCAGGTTGCTGTCCAGCGACTTTTCTTTGCTTCTTAGTTAAAGTCCAAACCTTGACCTACAAAAAATATTAACTTCCTATACATTAGTCACAGGACCTCCAAAGTCTAGTTCAGTCCCAATCTACTGGCTATTTCCACTATATACGTATGTGAAGAAGATGAGAAAAATGGTAAAATAGAATATGAAATTAATAAGATAAGTAATGGTAATACTTGATTTTCATTTTGATAATGCAAATTCTGAGTAAAACAAGTAAAATGTTTAGGAACTTTTTATTGTAACTGTTTGCCCTCTGAGTGTGGTTAATCTCCCTAATCTCATTTAGAGTGACTTACTGATAGGCATTGGCAGTTCAGCAGAGTCAGTATTAGTAATGATGACAAGATTACGAAGGTGAAATGATAACGTTGTATGTGTGGTTACTATTTTTTCTACTTCTTGAAATATTTTTCCTTTATTCTCAGAACAAGAAAAATAGATATAATTTATATCAGACAATGGAAAACTCAGAAAGTAGTGGTGGTGGTGGGGGATTCTTCTGTGCTTTATGATAGCATTAACTTCCTCAAATATCATAATTGGCTGTTGTTTTTTTTTTTAAAGATTTATTTATTTATGCATACAAGCTGGGGTTTAGGCCAGAGATGTGGAGTGGTGAGAGGATTCACCAGAGACAGAGTGGGGGGCAGAATAGGCAGATCGACTGAAGTACACTAGGGAGGGGAGCAGTGGGCGAGGCAGGAGAGGTCTGCTGCGCCATGTGGGAAGCTCCCTGGCTGGGTATCAAACCCGTGCTGCAGTGGCTCTGGATAGCTTTATAGTGCTGCGCTTAACCCTTTGCACCACCAGGGAGGCCCCAAAATTGGCTGCATCTGATTGGAAATTTTTCAACTCTGCTTTCAGATAATAACATAAAGGTACTAATAAGTATGATACTAATGAGTATTAACAGTTTTGAGCAGTTCAGTAGTTAGTGAGTTATTATGTAAAGCCTGGAGTTGGTTGCATTAACTAGTTGATTGATTTCGGTTTATGTATTCACTCATTTCATATTTTGATATATATTCAAAGGTGCTAACAGTAGAAATAGAATTCTTTGCTTTTTACACTAGGAAGAACGTGGGAGCAGTGGAGCTCAGTGATGGTGAACCAGACCTTTGTTTTACTTAATAGCTTTGTAACCTTAAACAAGTCACTTGACCTAAATGTCAGTTTTCTAATCTATGTCTGATCTAATAATTGTACTCAGCTCACAGTATTAGTATAAGGATTAAATGAGGTAATCTGTGTAAAACATTACAGTTCCCATATCATAAGAGCCTGATTGAACATTGTCTAGTGAACTGTGTCTTCCAGGGGATCTTACACTTACCTTGCTTTCTTATTTAAGAGCTAGAACCATTGTGTTTATTCTCCTTTGTTAGCGCTGTTTAATGCCTGGATAATTAATATTTACTGGACACTGTTCTCTCTGTCCACTTAAATGATCTCAATTTAGTTATGAGGTTTGTTCTTTGCTAACTCACTTGTTTGCACAGCAAACCCGCTGGGGCAGCTGCTGTGTTGGGACTTCTTTGGTGGCCACGTGTAGGAAGATGTCTCAGTGAGTTCATGTTCTTTTTCCAGGGAATCTAAACTATTTGCAAATAAGTCTGATTAGTTGATTTTTCTAAAGTCAGTAATTTATTGCCTACTCTCTGAGACCCTAAGGTATTATCTTTAAAGTTTATTCCCACATGTGCAGAAATTGTTTTCACACTCTAAGATCAATGACTTAGTACTTTACTTAATTTACTAAATCTTAAGTGTAGTGATATAGTTACTTTTCCAACATTTTATTATGAAAGATGAAAGAATTTTACTGTGACTGTCCATATGCCCAACACCTAGATTCTCTTTAGCATTTTACTCATTATATATATTTTATTTATATTCTCATATGTGTGTGTGTGCGTGTGTGTGTGTGTGTGTGTGTGTGTGTGGTCATCTACCCACTCCTTTGTTCTTTCATTAGTTCATCTTTGGGGCATTGGGGTGGAATATACTTCAAAGGAGTTCTTTATGTATCTGGGTGCCCGTCTTTGTCAGATATGTTTTGCGAATACTGTCTTTTAGTCAGTATTTGTCTTTTCAGTTTCTTACCAGGGCCTTTGATGAGCAGAAGTTTTTAATTTTGGTGAAGTCTAGTTTCATCCTATTGAAGTAGCCTTTTCAAGTTTATTTTAAGAGAAATGGATCCCAGATTTCTATAACAGTCACAATAATTCTGCTCTAATTACTGAATATTTCAGTATTTTCACATACTTCACTTTTGTTATCCAAGTTCTTTTCTCTACTTCAACCAAGACTTAATACAAAAAAAAAGGAATATTCCGCACAGATTTTCCATCAATAATTAAGATGAAATGTTCTCTATGTATATCTTCCCATAATGTTTAGATTTGCATGTGGTGGGCATGCAACAATTAGATGAACAATTGATAAGCCAAAACAAATTGTTTATTTTTTCCATTATTTAGGTTTAATTCTTCTATGAAACATTGAACAAAAACAAATCTCAACAGTTGTCTTTTTTTTACTTTTAGTTAGAACTCCTCCATCTGTGACATACAATATATGATAAGCAAAGCACTATTTGTGTTTTCTTGAAATCAGAGTGTCAGAGAAACTATCTCATGTTAACAAATAATTCATCATAAACAAGTTTTCATACTTCAGTGAAAAGATAATTCTCTCCAGTTACTACTAAAAGAGTAGTATGTTTGTGCAAAATCTATCCATTTTAAGTTCTTTTGAGGGTATTGAACAGTATTAATTGTGATGTTTCTCTAGTTCTATATGCTTGACCCTATGGTTCATTTCAGGCATAGTTTTTTTGGTATGTTTTAAGATCTTAATTATGGTAACTATACATATATAGTAGAAAGTACGTACAAGTTTTTTATGCCTCTTTTTTAACTTTTTCAAACAGAAAGATGTATTTCAATTAAAAGACATAGAGAAGATTGCTCCCAAAGAGAAAGGCATTAGTAAGTATCAAAGATGTGCTGGGATATTTGGGGAGATGGGGTCACCTTTGCTGTAACTGTCTTTCATTTTATAGAAACATATATTTCTAGAGATGAGTAATGTCTGCAACCGTCCCTATGCGATTTCTTTGGGCCACAGCCACGATTCTTATGTTTGGAGTAATTGCTCTAGGAAAACTAAAATGGAATATGTATGCATCAGCACACACGCACACACACACACACATTATGTACCAGTTTATTTGTGAGTATAATTTACTTCAGAAGAAGTAAGAACTGTTTGTTTGTTCTAGTATTTGTTAAGTATGATATTGTGTCTTTACATGGTATATTAGTTTTCTAAGGTTGTTTTAATTATTTACCCTTAACTTGGTGGTTTAACACAAGAGAAATGCATTCTCTCATAGCTTTAGTGGCCAAAAGCTTGACATCCAGTTGCTGGCAGAGTTGTTTTTTTTCCAGAGGCTCTAAGGGAAAATCCATTCGTTGCTCTTCTCCTGGCTTCTGGTGATTGCCAGCAGTGCCTGGCTTATAGACACATCATTCTAACCTCTGCCTCTGTCTCCACACAGCCCTGCCCTTTGTTTTGTCCCCTTCCACCTCTTATAAAGACATACATCATTGGATTTGGGACCCACCCTAAATTCAGGATGATTTCATAGTGAGATCCTTAATTACATGTGTATAAACTCTTTTTTCCAAATAAGCTACATTCACAAGTTCTAGGGGCCATCTGATTGTGAAATACACACACACACGCGCACACACACACACACACACACACACAGAGACAGAGACAGAGAGAGAATTTCTTAACAGATTTGGGAATTATAAAGAATATAATGAAAATCAGAGTTGTGCATAACTCTGTATTCCAAGAGCACCACTGTTAGCATGTCTGTTCATCCCTCTGAGAGGAAATCTTGCTGCGTGCAGTGTTTTGTGTTCATGTGTTTTTTTGTGAAATTATATCTTCTATATTCACCGGTGGCACTTGCTTTTAAAAATAGCTGTATGACATTGCCTCTTTTAATGTTTAATTCTGTGGCCACCCATGATACCACAGTTTGCTTAGCTCATTACTTATTATTGACCAGCTAGCTTGTTTCCAAATTTTGCTGCTAAATTTAATGTATAATTAGCATTCTAGTCATAATTTTTCCACTAAAAGACTCATTTTTTAGAGCAGTTTTAGGTCCCCAGCTTGAGAGAAATGACAGATTGCACCCATGCTCTCTGGCCCACAAGTGCATAGCTTGCCCGTCTCCACTCACCAGTGGCGCGTCTGCTACAAACGGTGACCTGCGATCCTGGACACTCCCTCATCGCCCAAGTCCATGGTCCACATCGCGGCTTCCTCTTAGTTACAGGCTCAGACAAGTGTGTGTAACATGGACCCATCACTGCAGTATCATCCAGAGGATTTTCACTGCCAAAAAAATCCTCTGTGCTCCACCTAGTCCTTCCTTCCTCTTCCCCTCACGAATTTTCTTCTGCATCTCATATTACTTCATTAGGAAATGTCCCTAGAGAGAATCCAAAACAGAGACCTGTGCAGTTATTAAGCTCTTTATATGTGTTCTCAAATTGCCTTTGGAATAGACTGTACCAAATTATGCTCACATTCATTTCTTGGGACTATATTTTTGTTTTTAGATTTACTGGACATTCATTAAAGATTGTACTTCTTTACAAGTGAGGCTGAATGTTTTGCATACTTAGTGTCAAGATTCTTTTTTCATTAAATCTTTAATTTTGCAATAGGTTATATCATATCTGGGGATAAAAAAACCTTTGACTGATTTTTAATTATACCCTTAACCATAACATCCAGTTTGTTTTGCTTTGTAGTTTAATTTTTCCTAGTCGTTTTAAATTTATTTTTAGCAAAAAAAGGTAACACATGTTCATTGTTGGATAAAAGGAAAACGAACAGAAAATTTTCCCAAGAAAACCAGAAATAAAAATCACCTTTTACCTATCATCCAAAGATAACCACTGTCTCAGTGAATACTGTATTTTACTTTTGTGTATCACTGTCTAAAGCATTTTGAATGAACATGTATCTATGCCATTAAATATTTTATAACACAAATTTAGCAATTGTGTAATATCCCATCGCAGTAAAATTCTCCTAAAAGTACAGTCATCACTGCTTTCCAGTCTTTGCTATTGAAAGCCCTGCTGGGACAAGCCTCCTCAAGCGTACCCGTTGTTTTCCTTTGCTGAATTTGCAAAAGTGGAGTTTCTGCATAAAAGTCACACATGAATCTAAAGTATTAGATACAGGTTGCCGTATTTTTCCACTCATGTTGAGCGGGCCCATTTCCCTGAATTCTTTATTATATCTGTTAGTGCTTTTAATTTGGTAGTCAAGAAATCACATCTCATTGCTTTATTTTGCATTCCTTCATCTCTTTGTGGGGTTGAACATCATCTTGTTTATTGACCATGCACATTTTGTAGAAACCATTGGTAGTCCTACTGTTTTTCTATTGAACTATTTGTCCTTTTTTGTTTTTTTTTTTTTAAAGATTTATTTTTTATTTTTACATACAAGCTGGGGTACAGGCCAGAGGCGTGGCGGCGAGAGGGTTCACCAGAGGCAGAGCGGGTAGTAGAACAGGCAGATCAGAAATACACTGCTGAGGGGAGCAGCGGGCAAGGCAGGAGAGGTCTGCTGCACCATGCGGGATTCTCCCTGGCCGGGCGTCGAACTCGCGTCGCCGCTGCCGACAGCTCCACAGCGCAGCACTTAGCCGCTGCGCCGCCAGGGAGGCCCATTGGTTATTATTTTTAAAAACTGTTTATTAACTTTTTAACTTGAGCTGTAATACTGGTTGTAAATGTGTCCGCAGTTACTGCCCTTTTAGTTTTATTTATGATGTTTTAATAGAGTTTTAAAAATGATCTCTCCTAGCTGCTATGTCAGTCAAAGAAGTCCTCCAGAGCCTGGTTGATGACGGCATGGTGGACTGTGAGAGAATCGGGACGTCCAATTACTATTGGGCTTTCCCAAGTAAAGCGCTTCATGCTCGGAGGAGGAAGCTGGAAGTTCTGGAATCTCAGGTAATCCACCACGGTTACGAGCAATAGGTCTGCTTTGTAAAAAAGAAATTTGTTTTACTCAATCTTATTTTCATTTCGTGGTTTCTATTAAAATTTTAACATGTGTTATTTGACTTGAAGTCTAAATTTGACACTGGTCAACATTTAGATCGCAGCCTCCCTGGTGGCGCAGCAGTTAAGCGCTACACTGTGGAGCTGTGGGTAGCGGCAACTCCAGTTCAAGCCCGGACGGGGAGATTCCCACATAGCGCGGCAGACCTCTCTTGCCTTGCCTGCTTCTCCTCTCAGCAGAGTATTTCCATTCCATCTGCCTGTTCTGCTCCCCATTCTGTCTCTGGTGAGTCCTCTCGCCGCCCCATACTTCTGGCCTGTGCCCGAGCTTGTATGCATAAATAAATAAATCTTAAAAAAAAAAAACATTGAGATCGCTACTGACTTCAAAAGGCCCTAATCTGTAGTATATTGGTGTGCTGAACATGAATAAAACCCCGAAAAATTTTTATTAGCTCTTATTTTGAAGATATTTCATATCAATCATTTTATAAGTTTCACCATGTATATTTATCCAGTAGGACTGCAACAATATCCTAAATCAGCCTAGAATGATGTAATATCGCATCACATTGCATAATACCATCATGCACACATCATCCAGAGTTGATTGCATCATTTTCTGATGCAATGCAATACTACTGCCAGGCGGCTGCTGAAGTAAGCTGACGTCAGCAGTGCACTAAAGCCCTGTCAGAAAGGTTGAGCATTGAAAATATTTCAGACTTTGTGCGAGACAGTTGAAGCTACTGTTCCATAGAACTGTTATTATTTTATCCATTTAGGCACAATATGGAACAGTCATACCTCGAAAGTGCATTAATAGCGTGGACAATTTCTGCTCTATTTGTGGGGAAGTGACATTTGCCAACCAGAAGAAAAGTATCACTTCTCAAGTGAAGAAGGCTTATCATCTTTACTTCGGATGCAAAGTTAGTGACCAAGACAAGCCTTGGGCCCTGCATCTATGCTGTGCTACATGTACAACACAGCTTTCACAGTGGTTCAGTGGCAAAAGACCATCAATGCCGTTTGCAGTCCCCATGGTGTGGAGAGAACCAAGCAACCACATAAAAGACTGTTACTTCTGCTTGGTTCCTCCTCTTTCCAGGGGAACAACAAAGCAAAAGCAGCCACAGAAAAGACTGTTACTTCTGTTTGGTTCTGGCGGAAAAATGAAGCAAAAGAAGTCGAGATTAGTCTACCCAAACATTCCGTCTGCATTGAGACCAGTTCCACATGGTGAGGGACTTCCTATTCCAGAACCTCCAGCAGAATATTCTCTTGATTCATCTGATGAGGAGAAGGGTGAGCCGACCTGTTTTTCTCCTGTTCCATCAGCATGCAGTGATCCAGATTGTCACTGTGGTGCATCATCAGCCCCACACAGACTAACACAGGAAGAACTAAGTGACCTGGTTCAGGATTTGGACTTATCCAAGAGCAAGGCAGAATTGCTAGGATCAAGACTCCAACAATGGAATCTTCTAGAAGAAGATGTCACAATTACTTTAAATCGAAGTGCCACCAGCAGTTGGAGTCTTTCTTCAGAAAGGAAAGTACTCTGGTATTCTCTTCCGATATTGAGGACCTCATGAATGCCTTAGAAATCACTCATGACCCACAAGAATTGAGACTATTTCTAGACTCTTCGAAACTCAGTCTTAAAGGCTGTGTTTTTGCACAATGGAAACCATCTTCCATCTATTCTATTCCTGAGCAACTGTATAAGAGACAAGTGAAGAAATGTAAGAAGTAGTCTATGACTTGATTTTTTAGTATTATTGATAGGTGTTTGTTTATTCTGGGCACTTTCAGGCTTACAGTAATATTGATGGGAAGTACAGAGAGTTCCCAAATATTACCCCCTTTTCTCCACCAAACGCAATTTCCCCCATCATTTATATCTTGTAGTAGTGTGGGTTGTTTGTTACAAATGTTGAGCCAATATAGATAGCTTATTAGTAGCTAAAGTGCATAGTTTACAGTAGGGTTCACCTTTGTGTTATACATTCTATGGATTTTGACAAGTCCAGCTGTGTCATGTGTCCACCATGACAGTACCATGCAGAGAAGCTAAACTGCCCTAAAAGTCTCCATGCTCCACTTTTCCTCTCCCTTCTCCCCTAGCTTCTAGCTACTATTGACCTTTTTATTGTCTCCATAGGTTTTCCTTATCCAGAGTTATGGTTGGAATCAAACTTCCAGGTTGGCTTTTTTCACTTAACAATATGCATTTAAGTTTCTTCCATGTCATTTTGTGATTTAATAGCTTATTTATTTTTGTTGTTGAATCATATTCCGTTCTATAGCTGCACTACACTTTGTTAATTTATTCAGCTGTAAAGAAAATCTTCATTGCGTCCAAATTTGCATCAAATTTTTATCAACTTATATTTTATCCTTTTATAAGACAGAGTGAATCATCATGTGGAATTTAACAAATAAGCAAGAAATGGAACCTCGGGGAAAGGGGCTATGGACTTTTTTGGGGTGAGGGGAGGAAGGTAACAGCAACTGGAAATGGTCATCAAAAATAGTAAATTAAGTGAATTTCTTTCTGCATGGTGGTTAAGTGGGATTGCATCTCTTCACAAGGAAATCTTCCTAAGACGTCACCTTTTTAAATGGGTTTAAGTAGGATCAAGTTTGTAGGGATCCTTTTTTCAGTCAGTGTTCTTAAATTACAAGCAACACAGACTGACTTTAGCCAAAAAGGGACTTACTGAAATGTCTAGGGTAGACTTATAGGACCCCTGAAAAGGCTAGAAATCTGGTTTTAAAAGTGGACGACAATTGGGGGAAGGTGGGACACAGCCAGCCACCAGCCTGAGTCACACGCGTCATGTGACCCACCGCTGGCTGGCGAGGGCACTGCTGCCAGGGGCCCTGGACGCAGCACCTCGCTCCCCCGGCGGTGCTGGCCAGAAATGGTTCCACCAGCATTCCTGGCCCTGGCTTACGAACCAGATGTTGCTGCCACCCAAAAGAATAACAGGCAAACAAAAAACTTCTGTCTCAGCTACCAGCCACAATTCCGGGAGTGCGTTTGATTGGCCAAGGCTGAGTCATACACCTACATCCAAGTTTCCAGGGAAACTGGGAAGTAAATAATTGAGGGCTCCAGTTTCTATGGTGGGAGATAGCTGTTGGCACCAGCAGTTCCCCAAAACAGGAAGAGGGCTTCTTTGCTGAGTAGCACTCCCTTCCCTCCTATGGTTGATTGATATCCACAAACTAAATCAAGCGTCCTTCTCAAGTTGCCCTTTTTTAACTTCCTGCAATAATTTTTGTTTTGCCGTAACGGGAATGTAATGCTTTGGCATATATTGCTGGTTGGGTACCAAATATTGCCCCCTTCTTTACTAACCAGACACTTTGTTGAGGGAACAGTGTGTCTTACTGAAAAATCCTCCTCTTCCCAGACTCCTTTGCGACTAAGAAGGGCAAAGGGAAACTGTTCTGATGAGTGAAACGTAAGTAAAACATGGACTTAAAGGTTTTGGGGAAAGTTTTCACTTTCTTTTTCTTTTTTCTTTTTAAGATTTATTTTTATTTACTTATCCATACAAGAACAGGGGTATAGTCCACCGTTGTGGAGGGTGAGAGGATTCACCAGAGACAGAGGAGGGAGCAGAACAGGCGGATCTACTGAAATACACTGCTGAGGGGAGCAGCAGGAGAGACAGGAGAGGTCTGCTGCGCCATGTGGGTCAGCTTCCTGGCCAGGGGTTGAACTCATGCTACAGTGGCTGGAGATATCTTGATAGTGCTGAGACTTTAATCCCTGTGCCACCAGGGAGGCCCCCAATTTTTACTTTCTTAAGAGACAAAGCCCCTTCCTTTTCTTTTCTGTGATATGGACATAACATCATATCATGTCCTACTATACCAAGCATTATGGTAAAGACCTGTGGTTCTCTCTGGCCTTTTGAAACACTGCATTAGCTTTGGACTGTCTTACCTGTGGACTTCATATTACATAAGGATATTAAGTCCCTGTTCAATCTAGTTTTGGTCAGATGTCTGTCACTTGAGCTAAATATGTTCCATGTAGATAAAATTGCCTTGCAGACTTTCTTTTATACACATGTGAGTTAGATCTTGTTTTAGTTGTCTATTGCTGTGTACAAAACTTTGTGCCACCAAACACCATAGCCTAAAGAAACAAATATTGACAGCTCACAGTTTCTATCATCAGTGAGCCAGTGTGGCTTATGGGGTGCCTCTGCTCAGTCTCACGTGAGGTTGTGGTTGAACTGCTGGTCAGGGCTGCATTTTCATCAGGAGGCTCAACTGGGAGAGGGTTTACTTCTGAACTCAAGCTTGTGATAATTGGACTTAGTTCCTTGCAGGCTACTGTTTTAAGGTCTTCAGTTCCTTGAAGGCTGTTGGATTCAGGGCCTAAATTCCTTGATAGCTTTTAGCCTCCTTCTCTTATGGGTTTCTCCACAGGACAGCTCATAATTTGGCAGCTGTCTTACCTCAGAACAAGCATGTGTGGAGAGTCCAAAACAGAAGCCGTGGGTATTTTGCAATTTAATCTTGAGGTGCCTTTGCATCACCTCTGCTGTGTTCTGTTCTCTGGAGACAAGTCATTAAATCCAGTACACACTCAAGAAGAGATTGCGCATGGGTATAAGTACCAAGAAGTAGGGTCATGGGGCCTTTGTAGATGATATGTACAGTTTTTTTTCTCCTTTCACTTTTCATATAAGTTCTGTCTTTTCAACCAATGTTTTAAGTAACTTTATTAAGGAAAAATTAACATACAAAAACTGCTCATTTTTAAGTTTTATAAGTTTTGACATGTATACATTCATCAAACCATCATTACAATCAAGATATTGAGCATACTTGTCAGCCCTGAAAGTGTCTCATTTCTCCTTCCTGTCCATTCCTGCTCCCTGACCCCATCCTTAGGCAACTGCTGATGTGTGTCACTACATATTAGTTTATATTGCCTAGAATTTCATATAAATAGAATGATACAGTAGGTAATCTTTTTTCTGGTTTTTCTCAGTGTAATGATTTTAAGATTTAGTCATATTCTGTCTGTATTAATCAGTTTGTTTTTGTCTTTATTGCTGAGTAGTATTCCACTGCGTGGATATAGAACATTTCGTTTGTTGATGGACATTTGGATTTTTTGTTTGTTTGAGTTTGGGGCTATTAGCAATAAAGCTACTGTGAACATTTGTGTACAAGTCTTTGGATGGACATATGTTTTCACTTACATGGGGTAAGTACCTAGGAATGGGGTGGCTGGATCAACGATAAGGATATGTTTAGCTTTTTAAGAGGTCACCAAACTTTTCGAAAGTGCCATTTTACATTCCCACCAGCAGCATGTGAAGGTGCCACTCCCTCCGCAGCTTCATGAGTACCGGGTGGAATGCCCATTCTAATAACTGTACAGTGACAGCTTGCTGTGTTTTAATTTGCTTGTCCCCAATGACTAATAACGTTGAACATCTTTGAATATGCTTATTTGTCACTCATACATCTTCACTGATGAGGTGTCTGTATAATCTTAGATTGGATTGTTTGTTTTACTAAATTTAAACTTTTCAGTATACATCCTTTATCAGATAAAGTTTCCTTGTATTTTCTCCCAGAAGTGAGTGAAGAGTGAGATTTTGATGTGTCATTTGTAAAAGGTTAGTAACTCTTGGCGCTTGATAATTATCTTCAAGGGATTCAAATGAAAGAAAAGCCAATTCAGTGCTACTTCACTGACCTAACGCTACTTTATTTTTGCTGAAACTTGAATCTCAGCGTCAGCGTGATATCTGCCCCTTGGTTCTGAAGATCATCGAGCATCACAGTTTGAAGCAACATGAGTTAATGGGAAGGGAAGTAGCTAGAACTCACACATGGATTGAGATCATGGCTTTACTTTTCTCTAGCAATAGGATCTGGAGAAAAAAAATTTTTTTATTCTTTAAAACGTCAATCTCTTAATTTGTAAGAGAGATTATACTTCCTTCCCAGGGTGTGGTGCAGATTAAGTGATTTGTGTGAAGTGCCTGGTGTGCAGAGGTGCTCAGCAGGTGGAGGCCATGGACCCACCTCGTTAGTGTTCACCCCGGAGTTTATGGTATAATCTTACTTGTTTAGTCAGAGCAAATATTTGCGGGTCTACTATGTGCAAAACATTTTATCAGACACTGGAGGTAGTTTGAAATAGAGAAGTCAAGGTTCATGCCTCACAGGAAAGAACTGGAAGCCTACATCAGTATTAAGATACATATACACAAGAGTGAAATGAAGGGCCTCCCTGGTGGCGCAGCGGTTAAGCGCTGCGCTGTGGAGCTGTCGGCAGCGGCGACGCGAGTTCGACACCTGGGAGGGGAGAATCCCACGTGGTGCGGCGGACCTCTTCTGTCTCGCCCGCTGCTCCCCTCAGCAGTGTATTTCTGATCTGCCTGTTCTGCTCCCCACTCTGTCTCTGGTGAACCCTCTCTCCGCCCACGCCTCTGGCCTGTGCCCCAGCTTGTATGTATAAATAAAAAAAATAAATCTTTAAAAAAAAAATCTATCTTTAAGAAAAAAAAAAAAGAGTGAAATGAAGAGAGAAGTGTTAGTGGCTAATTGCCTGAATGAATGGTGGAGAATAAAAATACTGCAAGAGATGGTGGGGTTTATATAAAGATAGAACACACTCAGCTAATGTTGAATTTGAACCAGATTCTAAATTCAAGGTTACACTGAGGAATCAGTTTATTCAACATACTACCAAAGGAAAATGTTGACTTCCTTTGAGGTTCATGTTAATTACTTCCAGAGTAGAGAGAGGGAGAACACTTAATTTTCCTTTTTTTTTTTTTTTTCATCATTCTGTACTGCTTTGGTTCTGCCAGTGATTCCAATTATGTGCAGGAATGTATTTGTCTGTTCAGAATGGACATTCTTATAGTAGATCAGAAAATTGAATCAGGAAACATTTTTTTTTCCCTCCTTGCCTTTAGGTTGTATGTGTTGGTCATTATTAAAGACAGTCTAAAGATCTCATGGTTATAACTTATGTTTCTCTTTAACATTTTCTCAGATAGCAAACAAGCCATCCACTGTGTGTGGGTTGCATTAGCTGCTTCTGCAGATTGTTGCTGTGTGCCTGCTCTGTGCTGAAGTCTTTGGGCAATATAAAAATAATAGAATGTGTGTTTCATGTGGTGGTAATTTACACTTTTCCTTTGTAAGGCAAGATAAATGCCTTACACAGTTAATTGATTTTTTTTAAAGGCACAGTTAATTAACTTTTTATGAAAAGTTAGCTATGTAAGATATAATTTATGTAAGATCAGTACCAAGTACTGTCTTTGTTGTGGGTGCTAATGGTATGAGTTTAGAGGATGGCAGGATTTTTCTAAATCTGTGCAGTTAAGGAAGACTTCTTAGAAACAATTATTTTGAGCTGAAAGTTGAGTAGGTCTAGATGAATTTAGAGGAGATTCCCCAAAGGGGCTAGAGGGAGCCACCGGTGCCGACACTGGTCATGACAGCCAGAGCTCACGGGGCTCTTGGATCAGGCGCAGGCTTAAAAACTGGTGCGCCGCCATAAAAAAATAGCACAAGCTGGGAACTCATTAGCAGCCGAGATTTGTTTCTCACAGTTCTGGAGGCTGCAAGTCCATTTCTGGGACTGATTGGTGCCTCTCTGGTCCCATTTTTTGCAGTTTCCTCACATGGCGGAAGAGGCTGGTGTCTCTGGAGTCTGGTTTATCAGGTCTGAACCCTATTCTTCAGGACTTTGCCCTCATGACCGAAGCACCTCCCGAAGGGCCCACTCACTAATACCATTACTTTTGGGGGTTAGGAGGGACAAAGGCATTCGTTCGGACCACTGCAGCACTTTTGCATATTTTCTATCATTTGATTCTTAACTTCAGGGCATAGGTGTTGTACTAACGCCATTTTACATGTAAGAACACAGAGGCACCAAGAGGTTAAATAACTTGCCCATGGTGACTATGTTGGTAAAGTGGGATTCAAGTCCAGACATTCTGTCTCTGTCGTCCTTGCTCATAAGCACAGATAAACAAGATGATAAAGTAGATTACATTCAGTGGGTAGTTGATGACCAACTTGGAAAGAATATGCAATTTTCCGTTTGGTAATGGGAAAATAAGGTTGAGAGTTACATTAAAGCAATATTCTGAGATGTCTTGGCTAGTTGGATTTTGTCATGTACATCAACAGGGGAAGTTGAAATTTTCCTCTAGAATATTTTTATTATTTTTGCTGATGCAAACTGTTTTTTTTTTTAATTAGGTGATATACTTAAATAGTATTGTTACAGCCTGGTACTAAGCAAAAACTTTTTCTCCCCTCTCTTTTTGTGTAAGAGCTTGTTAATGTTGCTGAGAATTATTTAAGATGTAGTAACTTATTTCTGCAAGACTGAAATAAATATTTGGGTTGGGTAGAAGAAATAGTTGTTAGACTAGCTTGTCTAAATAGTTGTGACACAGAGACATTCCTGAGGCCTTTTCACATAAATTAATAACTTCAATGGGCAAGAAAGCTTTATGTGGAGATGATGAAAGTGGTAGGGCATGTTTAAATCTGCTGGTTCTTCTGAAATACATGTCAATATGCTGGGGGATTTGGAGGATAGTAGAAGCGGCCATTTTGCCTCAACAAGGAACAGAAATGACCACGATGTCTCATAGGTCTTTGTCGTGAATTTTTATATAACCTAAAAGTAAGTTATCTGTGGGAACGCCCATGTGAGACAGCATTTCTCAAAATCCTGAAGAGTGTTTAGAACTCATTAAAAGTCAAGAGATGATTTTTTTCTTCCTGATAACTATTTCAAGAGTTTTGGCTGAAACTTGGTGATTTTTCCTATATGATAATGGTTTTAGTCACTAGTCTGAATGAACAGCCATTCACTGATTCAGAGAATTTTATTAGCCAGTCTCTGTAGTTTTCAGCTGCCTTTTACTTAGTGAAAAAGGGTCAGAATTATGGAAATTGCTTTCTCTTGTTTTCATGTTCTGCTGAGATCTTCCTAAGTTCTTCATCCAGATTCTGTTTGGAGCCCACCCATTGATACTTGTGAAAGATAGATTTCTAGCAGCTAGTTTATGATAAGCATTACATTTTGAAATCCACACTGAACTGGCTTTTAGATGTGGGTTAGTTTTGGGAGACACTAATAGATTCTTTAAGGATTATTAAAAAATTATGTTATTGCAAGTTTTTAGAAATGAGTGTATTGAATTCTTTATCAGCAAAACTGAGTGAATGAAGAGTAGGGCTCCTTATTGGGTTGTGTGAACAACTTGAAATGTTTCTGAATGAAAACAGGTGTTATCTTTACTGAAACTCGTTCGGTTCCATCATGTTTATGAATGCCTGCTGTGGCGGCCTTGTAACCAGTGAGGGAAACTTAGACATCAGTTATGTAGTTCAAGGCCTTCACAGGCCAGGGAGACACAACCCATACATTGTGGTGACATAGTGCTCCCTGTGCGGTGCTGGTGAAGACGGGCCACAGAGAGTCCACAGGAGGTCATTCTGCGAGGAAGGCTTTACAGTTAAGGAAGGAGACACTGAGGCAAGCTCTGGAGAGGCGTGGGAGTTCATGAGGGAGTTGTGATGGACGGGCCTCTGGGTGCAACACCCCACATGCTGGTGCCGCACAGCAGGTGGGCTCCAGGCTGAAACCCAATTTCTCCCATTTAGTGGAAACCTCTTACCTTAGATGGTTTTAATATTTCCTGATGCACAGGGCTAGTTATGGAAATTAGATGTGTTACCTATGACTGCAGACACCAGTGACTAGTACACTGTGAGTGATTTAGCTTTGGGTGCTCTTGATTATATGCAGAAACTGGTTGTGTGTAAACTATGTAATGTGTGAGAGAGAATCCCAGTTGTTTTGTACCACTCGGTTGTGTGAGGGATGACTGGCTGTAGCTCGATTGTTAACAGGTGCTGATAAGGAAGAACTCTGTGTGCCTCTGTTGAAGAATTTTGAGTAGGGAGGTGAGACAATCAGAGCTTTGTTTTAGAAAGACGGTTCTGTTGACAGTGTGGAGGATCCTGGGAGTGTGTGCTGTGAAACCATCCAGCTGGATGATGAAGACTAAGCTAAGACTCTGGCCCTAGCGTTGGAGAAGATACAGACTGGGGAGAAGTTTGGGAGGTAGACTCTGTAATCCTTTGCAGTGCACACATTGAGTCTACCACACTCAGATTTTAAATTAAACAGTAATTTTTATTCAAATATAGATCTCCCCTTTGTTGCCTGTCTGTGTGGGTGGGCAACATGCTTCCGGTCCATAGTCTGTGAAGGTCAGGTTCAGGACAGCAGAGATGAAGGTGATAATGTTCTTTGCGATAATATATTTGTGAGATCCTTACATAGGCAGGACGCATACTCCAGTCACAAATTCACATATGCAAAAATTAAACCTAATTTCAAATTTGAGCCCATTCACTGGTAGTAAAAACTTAAGTCGCTCAGAGATTTCTCAATAAATCAAGGGAAACTGAACCAGTTTTGCACTCTTCCCTCCAGTGGCTGCCTTCTCTTCAGGGTGCGCATCTAAGGCCCGGCTACCCAGGAATGGTGTTGCCAAGGAGCCGGAGGTAGCATTTCTGCGGGCTGCATCTGATGAGATTTACACCATCTTCTGCGCTCAGATGCCTCCCGGAGCTGCTCTGTACCCGTTTCAGTGGTGTGCACAGAGCCTGTGGGCTGCCTCCTCTCTGGGTTCCGGACATGAAGTTAGAGGTTTTCTTTCTCCCTGTATCCTTCAGATTTTCTAAGGATTTTGTAGTTCTGCTCCTTCTTCTGCAGTTGTAACTGACCTTACAGCACCAGAGTGGATGGGTCAGGCCCTTAGCATCTGTAGAGGGGCCTGGAATAGGGGACAAGTCTGTATCTTGAAAAGTAAGTTTATGTTCTTTCCAGATCTCTATCTTGGACTGAATGTGTCTAAATAAATAGAAAAGTTGAAGCCTGTCACTTTCTCAGTTCACCATCTTCTCACTGGGAGGTGAACCTTAATTCTTTTCACTTTATATGTAGCTCATCAGCTCTTGTCAATTGTCCTTACTTAGATTTCTTAAACACCCTGTTTTACTGTGGTGTTTTCTAAAATATTAACTAGACCTTGTTTTAGATTCATGTCTTGCTGACTATTCCCGTTGTATTTTAAATTATTTTTCCTTTTTTAAAAAATTAGCATATGTTTTTCTGCTAAGATTTTTGTAATAGAGAAAAATACCTCAAACCCGGGCAACCACCGTTGTCACATGAGGGTCCCCAGGCCAGTCCCTTCCCATCCTGCCCTGCACATTCTGTCCTGGACATTCCAGCTTTTCCTGGAGCTCCCAGGCCCATCTGCGTACCTGTGATTCCCCGGCTTTCTCTCACCTGTACCTCTGGACTGAGCCGCACACCCGGGATCCAGCTCCTTGACGCGCAGTTTCTGGCATCACCCCGAGTGGCCGCAGGCAGTGGCTGTTCATTGTGTTCACAACTCAGCTCGTTGCCCAGACCCGCTGCTCCGTGTCTTCCAGACCCTGAGACTACTATCCACTCGGTCTCCCCAACCAGAAACCTGGTAGTTATTTTAGGGTTTTTTCTCTCCTTTTCCACATCCGGTTGCTTTCACACGGCTGCTGATTCTCACGCTGCTGCCTCTCAGGCCTCTTCCATTCCACCCTCACCACTGCCGTCTGGGCCGACACACGCGTTATCACTGCCCCAGAATTTTTAATTAGTGTCTTCACTGGTGTCCCCATGCAGTCTGCTTTCTCCTGTCTGCTATGCTAGTTATCTTCAATGACCTTTGGGTGGTTTCCCAATCTTGAATAATAAAATCCAAATTCCTCAGCCTGACTTGAAGGCTCTTTGTAACGTAGCTCCCACCGCTGGCCCCTCTCTAACCTTACACACCAGTTATACCAAACTGTTTATAGCTTCCTGAATACAATTATTTCTTTGTATCTTTACATACTGTGCCTGGCTGGTTCTCTTTATTTGTGTAATAAACTACAACCTTTCATTAGCCAGAGACAAATAGCCATTAAGATGCATCTCAAAAATCTTTTCCTCTGGGAAGACTGTATCCTCTCCTCAGCAGCGTTTTAGTCCTTCTTCGTGCTATGACTATCTTAAATATATTTCTTTCAGAGTGAAGTTTTTATGAGCCTATTTCCATGGCAGACATTCTTAAGGGCAGGGATATCTTAATAATGTTTTATCCTCAGGGTGGAATGCAGTTAGTTGTTGAGACGCATAGAGACATAATAAATGTTGAATAAATGCATAAATCAATGGCACTGCCTAGTTTCTGTCCCAACTAATATGTACTTAGTCTAGGAGCCTTGCTCCCTGGCCCATAGCCTTTCTTTGCTGGCCAGTCCACGACATACAACAGTAAAGATGTTTTCTAGACACATTAAACTCATTTTTTTTAAAGATTTATTTATGCATACAAGCTGGGGTACAGGCCAGAGGCGTGGGGCGGCAAGAGGGTTCACCAGAGACAGAGTGGGGAGCAGCACAGGCAGATGGATGGAAATACACTGCTGAGGGGAGCAGCGGGCAAGACAGTAGAGGTCTGCTGCGCCATGTGGGAATCTCCCCCGCTGGGTGTCGAACTCACGTCACTGATATATTTTTTATATATATATAAAAATACGGAAATATTCAAGCATGAATTTTAAACTTTGATTTCCTTTTTCCAGCCCTTTAACTGAATTATATTTTACTGGACACTAGCTCAGCATTACCCAAATTAATTCTGAGGAATGGATATATAAGAGGTGTTAATTAAAAGGAGATCAAAGGAGTTGGAGATCCTGGATTAACAAAGATAGTCTAGTTTGAGTTCTCAGAGCATAGGTTAGTATGAGTTGCAACATATTTGAACCATTTTTATGAGGGATTCATGTTCCATGAAACACGAGTTGGGAAATGGTACCCAAGCTCACAGACTTATTTCAGTAAATAAGGCTATTTACAGTCTTTTAACTACCTTCTTATCCCCAGAACTGGTGTGCATTTTGTGATGCCTGAAACAGTCTTGCCAGTTGGCAAAACACATCCTAACATGTTCAAAGCCATACTGATTAAATATACCTGATTAAATATACCCATGTGGAATCTCTCAAAGAGCCCCGCACATAATTCCTTGGCATTAGCAACTCCCCCATACAAGCACTTAGGCGGAGTAGTCAGTCAGCTCTCTCAGCGTGTATGCCAGGTCTGCGTTGTGGAGTGTACATCTGTCCTCTCCACCCGTTTAGCATACTTTGAATTTTTATCTCTAGCAAGTAAGAACTTTTAAAGCCACAATACTACATAGTCTAATTCTTTTAAATATTGATGTTTGTGTTTTTCTATAATAAATTTAAAAGTTATTCATTGAAGGAAAAAAGAAAATTATATTGCCTGTAATTCTATCAAATCTAAGGTAATTGCTACTGACATTTTGATATAAATCCTTGTTTATATGCATGAATCAGGACATTTGCAGTATCAAATGTCGGAAAAGTAGATCCAAATTGGCTTAAATAATGGTGCTTGTTAACTTATGTAAGAGGTTTGGGAGTGGACTTTTTTATGATCAGTTCGTCTTACCACATTGATACCTCATTGTGGCAAATATTACATTGATATCACACTGTGGTCACCACCTTGATAGCTGAGATCTGGAATGGGGTCCCTGACAATTTTTTTTTATTTGAAACTTATTTCCTTTTTCCAGCAGGTTGCTACTATAACTACTGTGTCTCCCCGTGACAGTGCTCAAAACAGGGAGAAAAATGGACTTTCTTCTCTGTCTCTTCCTTTTTATCTAAGAGGAAAGTGCCCGAAGGCTCTCTTTCTAAGTAGGCATCTTTTTCTGTCTCATTGGCCAAGTTTGAGCTTCACGGTCACACAGGAAGCATCTGCCGCGTCTTTGTTCTTCCGCTGGGGCTGGGAAGGCACCCACTCCCTCTGTACACATTGCCACCCCAACCAGAATAGAAGAGGAAGGGGCTTTGAAGAGATACATGACAGGGTCTACGGAATTTTATCTATATGCATCCCTTTAATTGATGTTCCTTTAATTGCATGTTCTTATTCTTTGCATCTCAGAAAACCAGGAATTAAATACATATTTGTTGAGATTAGGGGTGAGTGTTAGGATGGGAGAGTATATAAATAAATATTTTTGTTGGTAAATAATTTAAAATAATAAAGTATAGAAGTTAAATATTGCCACTGTGAAATTTGCATGAGTTTTTACTATTGAACCTAAGATTTTAGAGATTTTTTTTAAATTTGTTTTTCTTTTATAGTAAGTAGCTTTGCACCAGGCTTCTAAACCTTCTCCCAGGAATTATTCTACTTTGCTTTGGAGCCTCTTGCTAAAACGCCTAACTCTAGAACTGTAGAATTCCCTGTACATCCCCAAAACACTCTTCTGTGCTTCACATGAGTTCTGGGCTTGTGATGGCTGTTCTTCATAACTATTTTCTCCCCAAATCAACCAGCCAGGAAAAGATTTGCTCCACAAAAGGCTGGATCTACAATTTTGATGTCGTTGCCACAGGTGGTGACAGTATCAAAGCTATGTGTACTTAGTTTTCTGCAATAGCCCTAATTTCACTTTCTTGTCCTGTTTTACTCTCAGAAAGAATATCAATGTTATCCATTTTAATATTTCGGTATTCATAATGTCGCTTACTACTTTATGCATTTAGAGTTTCACAAAGATAGCTCCGTTCTTGGGTGCTTTCATGTTATTATTTAAAGAATGGTTCTTACTTGGCCAAAGGGCACAGGATAAACTTCCAAACCTGTATTTTATCAGAGTCACATCTCAGGCTTTGTTCAGGCTCCCTCATATTTATATTTATTTGTAACCATAAATTTCCTACACTGACTCTTTTTGGAAAATAGCTTTAGATTAGATGCAAAACCTCAGTTTTAAATTTTGTTATTTATATCTTTGTTATATTTTTAAAACTATGTGGCACAGCAACTTTGGAAGACAGTTTGGCAGCTTCTCACAAAACTAAATATATTCTTATAAGATTAAGTAACTGTACTTTTTGAGATTTACCTGAAAGAGTGGAAACTTTATGTTTATAGTGGAAACCAAATGTTTATAGAAGTTTTATTCATAACTACCAAAAACCAAAAACAACCACTGTGTCCTTCAGTAGATAAATGCACAAATGATGGTACATCTCAAAAATTA
Organism: Scalopus aquaticus; assembly: GCA_004024925.1. Taxonomy (NCBI): domain Eukaryota; kingdom Metazoa; phylum Chordata; class Mammalia; order Eulipotyphla; family Talpidae; genus Scalopus; species Scalopus aquaticus. The sequence goes on from PVIJ01000144.1 coordinate 275,976, forward strand.
ATATTATTCAAACACAAAGAAATGAGCTACTAAGTCATGAAAAGACATGGAGGAGCTAAAACGCGTACTGCTGAGTGAAGGAAGCCAGTCTGAACGGTTACATGATGTCTGAGTCCAGCTATATGACTTTCTTGAAAAGACAAAACTATAAAGCGATACAAGAATTAGTGGTTTGCACAGATTGAGGAGATGAATAGGCAGAGCGCAGAGGGTGTTTGGGCATGAATACTCCATGTTACCATAATGCTGGGTGGGCAGAACACAGAGGATGTTCGGGCATGAATACTCTGATACCATAATGCTGGGCACATGTCGTTATGTGTTTGTCACAACCCTAGAACATACAGCCCCAAGAGTAAGCCCTAATATAAACAGTGGACCTCAAGTGATGATGGTTTGTGAATGTAGGTTGATCAGTTGTAACAAGTGTACCAGTTTGGGGGAGACTAGGTGCTTGGAGAGAAGGCAGAGGTTATAGGGGAAATCTCTGTACCTTCTATTCAATTTTGCTATAAACCTAAAGCTACTCTAAAAATTAAAGTCTGTTTTTTAAAAAGCGAAGTAGATATGCCCATGTGTGTTGTTACTGGAAATTTCTCTGGAAATACCGGGTTGCAGAGCATTACTTAAAGGATAATCTTACAGTGTTTCAAGATGTTCTCTACATTGATTTATATTCAAATCTAAAGCAAAGGTATGGGACAGGGATGTCCTTTAGACTTTACAGGGGTCTCTTCTGGGGAGGTGGGTGGTGATGCAAAGGTAGAGAGGCAAAAAGGGCCTTCGTTTAACTAGTTGTGCATTGTTAGAGTCTCTTAAGACCTGAATACTCATTTTAATCTCTTTAATCTCATTTAATTCTCATATATTGCTTGAAATGGGAATAATTTTAAAATAATTGTTATAAATATGCTCATTTTCTGGAAAGTTAAAGTAGGTGCCACAAAGCAAATATAACCATCGTTTGAATTTTATGCATTATCTTGCCATTTTTTTTGGTCACTGATAGGCTTTCAAACGTAATAATAGTTTTGTTCCTAATTTTTTACAACGCTATCCTCTATCTTAGTGTCATTAAAAATTCTCCCAAAACATTTCCTTTGGCTGTATAATTGTGAAATATTTAACATTTGTCTATTGTTAAGACAGTTACATGACTCCCGTCTTTATATTTAAGTATACCTTTATAGTGTTCATTGTTTCCTTATGATCAATTCCTAATGAAATATCACCTTAAAAGATAATTTTTGAAGTTGTAGGTACTCTAACAAGACTTTTTAAATATATAAATTTTTTTAAGTAAATGATACTTTTTTTAAGGAAAAGCAAAAAAAGACAAAACATACTTGCCCACACCATATTTTATGTGAATTTTGATGAAACAGTGGACTAATCTTGTTGCTCCCCATTCTCTGTTCCTTAAAATTCTTTCCCGCCTGTGAAAACCCCTATTTATATTGCTTCCCTAATGCTTTCTTTTTTTTTTTTTAATTTCTAAAAAGGAGAAAATCTGAATTCCAGTGTAGGCAGCTTGAATCAATCTTTGTTTCTCTTACGAATAGGCAGTTCCTCTAGGCAGTAAATCAGTAAATCAGCCTTTTAGAAAACCCCGGGGTCATGTTTCTCAGCCCTGAGTGTCTGTATGGTGGGCCAAGATGCCTTGAAGAGAAGCATTATGTCACCTCTCAAATTTAAAGATGAAATCCTTTTCTTACTAAATTAGAGGCAATTTTTGTTTTAGCTGCTGCTATTGTTTTGCTCTTTGTTACTGGGTTTTTAAAAATTATTTGCTTTATTGAAATCTAGAAATGGGTTTCTTAAAGTATTGTAGTTGTATTATAAAAAATGTATCAGATTTTGCTTTTTAAAGGAATCCTATGGTAAATACCTTTACTGAGTACATAGTTATTATTCCTTTTTCTTTTTTTGTTAATATGTAAAACTTTGTATTTTTTTTAATGAGAGAAAATTTAAAATACCATGTTTCTAGTTCAGACTATAGTACCTGGCAGTAATTTGTTTTTACTGATGAACGCGGTAACACTCTCCCTTATTAATAGCTTGTGTATTTTAATTGAGCTTGTTACTGTGAGAAAACAGGCTGTTATTTGACTCAATACTTCTCGAAAGTGTGGTGCCCCCAAACACATGTGGTACCCCCAGGCAACATGTGGAAATGCCAGTTCTTAGGTTCCACCCCCGGACCCGCTTTTCAGGAACTGGGATTTAGGGGCCCAGCAGCCTGTGCGCCACCTGTGGCTCTGGTGGACCCTCGAGTCTGTGAGCTGCTGCTTTTGATAATGTCTAGCGCTGCCCTCCAGCTGGTCTCCTATGGGCCTGGGTCTGGTTTCATTCCTGGATTTGATTTCTTAAAGCCATGTGTAGGAACTACAGCAATGTTGCTTCTAAAATATGTATAGAGTAAAAAATTGATAAAAAAGACCTGCCCAAGGAGAGTTGCTCTCATTGTTTCCACTAGTTGAAATTTTAAGATCTAAACAGAAAGCAAAGAATCCTTCACTATTGAGCTGAGCCAACTTATTTCAGTACTTAAAATAATTAGCAGAAGCTTCTCAGTGATAGTGTCATTGAGATTATGCCTCCCTCACTTAAAATAACAAATCATGAAATCACACTTAATACAGATTATTTGCAGAGTTAAGGAATTCCTGAACTAGCTCTCCTTCAAATGCTTTTAAGTTATAAATACTTACATGTAGACCTATACTATATTTAACATGTTAGAAGACCTTCATTGATATGGTTAAGATATATCCATAAATTATTGGCTTATTTTTATATAAATATTAACTTTCTGGATAACAGCTAACTATCTGGTTATTTTAAAAACATTTTTAAAAACTGTTATATTAATATGTATTTTCTCATTGGAAAATCCCCTGAATTTAAATGTTGCATGCATTTATTAATTATTTCAGGTGGTTCCTTCAGGGTAGAATATTAACTTTCTAAACATGGCATTTTTATAAATGGGAACCCTTGTTTTAAAGAACTTGATCTCCTTGCTAAATTTAGAACTTTTAAGCTTATTTTGGCTCATAAGTTTGCAGCAGATTTTTGGTTTAACAAAAGATAATTACTCTCCAGAAGAGGTATGACTGGTTGGTGTGGTGTCTTGTTGGCATAATATGGATCTTGTTCGTGCAGGATTAGAATAGAGACTTGAAAAGCATTGAAGGAGCACTGTAAGTGCTCCTTTATGCATACTGAGGAGGGGAAGATTTCCAAAAGCCCAGGTAAAGTTACCAACTTTCAAATGACACTATTGGTGATTTTTAAGTAAAAAAAGGTGTCTAAATATTGTTCACTCTCTGTATGTAATAGGTCATATTGTGAAATGTCAGTGTCTTGTAACAGCCAAAAGAGAGAATTCATCCAATCATTAATTATTTTCTAAATGTTTATAACTCAAGAGTGAGGATGGAGTGGAATACATTTTAAATAAGGTCTTCACCCAGTCAGATGAGTCTGAAATTTCTAAGTAATTTATACCAAAATATGCGCTGGAGAATTAAATTCTGGGGATTTCCTGTGATTATTTATTTAGTAATGGCCCCAGGTGAGATTAGTTAAACTGAGGCAGGGTAAAGGCAGTGTTCTGGAATGAACCAATCTTTTTTGATGTGGGGCCCCTCTGGTGAATATTCTACAGCTATGATCACTTTATGCCGTTAATTATTTTATCCATCTCCTTATAACATCTATGAAAGCTTAATAATGTGCTTAAACTGATCACTTTGAAGTTTCCTAAACATGAATAAATTCAACAACAGACTAATGGATTTTTTTTTTCTTTTCTGCAGACTTAGTATATATATAAAGCGTTGCAATTCCTCATAAAATACTTCAGGGATAAGAAGTGGTGCGTTCACTTATGCTCCGTGTTAGTGAAACAGCTCGACATACTGCTGGTCTCAGGGACAGTGTAGGTGTGTTGAAAAGACTAGTCAGAAGTGAAATACAATTTGAAGGGAGAATATATATAAAACAGCTGTTTTAAAATTTTCAATTCAATTTTTGACTAAATTTTGTACCTCAAGTTATTTGAGATGAGGTGGGGGACATGATACATGACGACTGTGTAGAAAAGATTGAAAACATTTATTAATTTCCTGTACAGGATAAGAAGAAATAATTGTTAAACTTTTTTTTAGTCTGCTCTAATGATTCCCGGTACTTGGTTTTCTTCAAATTAGAGACATTCGTTTCAGTGATTTTTGATTTTTTTTGTTTGTTTGTTCCATTGACTTGGCCAAAAGCAAATTTCATTTTGTCTTATAAACTTCATAGCAAGTTCATCTTAACAGGCCATTTTACTTGTTTTTTAACTCTTTAGTTATCTGAGGGAAGCCAAAAGCATGCAACCCTGCAGAAAAGCATCAAGAAAGCCAAGATTGGCCGACATGAAACCGTAAGTCTGAGTCTGGAATAGTGTCAGCTCTCATTGAAGAGTGAGGACACGGAGCTTTCGGTGATGCTGCTGCTGCTGCTGCTGGCGCAGGGGCGGCCCGGGATGTGGCACCTGGGGGGACTCACTAATTATGATTACTTTTTAAACTATTGTGGTATTCTTACGGCAGCATAGCTGAGAAACAAACCCTGGAGACACCCTGCCTGGGTTTCAAAGTCTCCTAAACAGTTGGTTCTCCGTTTTCTTAGTTGTGCAATGGGGAATAATAAAATTTCTACCTGATTGATTTATTGTGTGGATTAAATTAGCTGATATTTGCACAGTATTTAGAAGAGGACCTGGCTGAAGGTAAGCCCAGTATAAACTTGTAAATTTTAAGAGTTGTGGTTTTAAAAGTCTTGCCACAGAGCAAATTGAAAAGTAGCAGTATAGTGATATTGTGGCCTTGTAATATTTCTAAATTAGTTAAATGTATAGTGGCCTATTTTATTTTAAAAGGGATAGTGTTCTCTATGTTAGGGTTATTTAAAAGTCCATTTACTTTCGGGCCTCCCTGGTGGCGCAGGGGGTTAAGTCTCAGCACTATGAAGCTATCCGCAGCCACTGCAGCAGGAGTTCAGTCCCCAGCCAGGGAGCTTCCCACATGGCACAGCAGACTTCTCCTGACTCTCCCGCTGCTCCCCTCAGCAGTGTATTTCAGTCAGTCTGCCTGTTCTGCTCCTCACTCTGTCTCTGGTGAATCCTTTTACCCACCCATCCCCGTCCCTGCCCCCCCCCACCTCTGGCCTACACCCCAGCTCTTGTATGCATAAATAAATCTTTTTTAAGAAAGTCCATTTACCTTCTAGATTCTGATTACCTTTACTATTTTAAAGATTATTCATCCCTAAAGGTTGAAAATCATCTAAAACTTTTTAAAGAAAATTGTCTAGTGATGGATGTTGCCATAAAATATTATTTATATGCCACAGACATAATCTTATGAAACTACCCAGTATCATTTTTTTTCCCTAACTTATAATGACTTTGTTGTCTTTGGGTTCATCCATGTGTAATTGGTAATCTTTCCTTTATTTAAGAACAATCCATTCTACACATAAATTCCCACTTAGTTATTCAATCTGTATAAAAGATGCTTGAGATTTCAGAGAAAGATGAGTTTGTTCTTATACTGTAAATATATCTATGCTACATATATTATCAAAAGCCTAATGTACATTATTTATGAGAACCACTGTATTCATTTGGTTTGTTATATTATAATTTTACAAAACTTTTTTTCGGATGCAGGAAGAGCGAGCCATTCTAACAAAAGAGCTTTCTTCACTTCGAGAACAAAGGGAACAGCTAAAGGCAGAAGTAGAAAAATACAAAGAATGTGACCCACAGGTTGTGGAAGAAATACGTAAGTCTTTGTCACACCTTGAGGTTTTTCAGCTTTGCTAGCGAGAGAGACTCTGCTTGTAGTTGTCTGGTAGCCATTCTGCGTGTATCTGAGAAAATAAAACCTTTAATAGTGTTAATGTTGCATTAATATTTCCATTAAGGAATCTTAATGCTAAAGCAGCACAAAGCATGACAACTTTGACATTATAAGCATTTAAAGAGTAAGGAAGGTAGGTTGAAGGGTAAAGTCATAAAATAAAAACTTAGGAAACTGAGGAGTAAGTGTTGCAAATTGTGGAAAATCACTTAGGATGTTGGCTTTTGAATATACCAATGATGTTTTGCCTATTTTTAAGCCAGAGTTCCCAAAGCTTCATTTTGGGTAATTTTATATATTTGTGTAAAGATATAAATTTGAATAGTTGAGGAAATTAAAGATTATTAGAAAGACATTACACTTATTTTTTTAAATATATATTTAAATTTATATATTTGTTATTTATATCTTTTGCATTTTGTATTCCCCTTGGGTGACCCACCACCAATTCACTCGTGATCCATCTCCGTGGTCCCTTGTGTCCTTTTCTACTCCATTTTGTGCCCTTATCCTCCGCCTTCCCCCACCCCCCCAAGTAAGAAAGACGTTACACTTAATTTCTCTCAGATGCATAACTTTCTTCACTTTTTTCTGGCTTAGTTTAACATCCTATTTAGGGAACTTAGTGAAAATTCTAGAATAACTGACATGTGATTGAAAATTTTGAGAGAAAATGAAAATACTTGTTACTTTAAAATTAGCCTGAGGATAGTTTGATTGCAATTAAACTACCCTTAATTGATATTTTTTACAATTGAAAAATTTTAAGCAGTTCAGTTAGTAATTTAAGCAGTAAATCTGAGGTTAAACTTAGTTTTACAGACAGGCCCCGTCTTGTACAATTCTGGGAGGGACTGTCCTTGCACAGGTGACGTGCAGCCCCTGAGCTGGTCACCCAGGCTGGTTTTCAGGAGGCTGAAGGATCCTCTGAGGTCGTTTTCTGTAAATTAAGTATTTGGAGAGAGGTGTTAGATCTTTCACGCGGCCCACAGATTGATTTCATTTATCATCCTGCAGAAGAAAGTGAGAACCAAATCTACTGCTTTAAAAATAACCACTTTAACCTGTCTGAAAGTTTTAATTACTGTCAATGAAGCACTACAGATGAGCACATCAAAGGAGACGGGGTAGTTAGTGTAGGAAGCTAGGCCTGCTGCGACTCATCTTGAAAAGGAAACATAAACTGTTTTACTGTTTGTCTGTCTTATAAGGACATGACTTCTTGGTGTTCAGAGCAAAAACCAATGGTGGATGAGGCCAGGCTGATCAAAAGACAGACTAGAAAAAGCACAAATATTTACTATTTTGATAATAGTAAGAATGTTTCTTCCCCTAAAACTTACCCTGTTTGGTCATTTTAAATAGCTTTTTCCCATTTAAATTAGCCATTTCATTTTTCCTTTTTACCATCACCATCCATTATACCCCCTTTGACTATCTCTCCCTACCCCCTGCCTCTTAGCCCTAGAAACCTACATAGTCCAAGATGAAAAATACAATTGATTGGATTAACAGTGGATCAAAACTTGCAGAAGAAAGGATTAATGTATTTGAAGACCTAGCAATTAAAACTCTCCAAAATGAAACTCAAAGAGAAACAAAAACATTTTAATATGAAAATAGCTTTCTTGAGATCTAGGACAACTTCCAGCAGCCTAATGTATGTGTGATAGAATGCCAAGAGGAATGTGTGTTGAGAGGAAGGAGGGGGTCTTCCAGACCAGAACAGTGTTTGAAGAAATAAAGTCTAAATTGTTTTTCCAAATTGATGAAAATTATAGCTTATAGAGCCAAGAAATTTAAATATTTAAGTAGTACATGGCAGTGATCTCCTTATCACTAAGTGTAGAGAACATGTTAGACTTTAACTTCTCCTCACCCAAATCCTCTTCCCCAGTGAGATTATTGTTTCTAAAATGTTCCCTTTGATAGCGAGGGGTCTCATTGGATTTCAGCTATCGTATTATTGAAGTATAGATTATACTGGATTAAAGAATTATAAATGCCGCAAATTAATTTTAATAGGATTTAATTCTTAATAGCTTAACTATAGCGCACTTTAGGACAATCAGCTTATCTCTAAGTCTGTCATGGTTTATTTTGAAGCAGTTTTTCTGTCGATAATAGCTATAACCCTTATGTTCATATAGACTTGGCTGTGTATTATCTCTTATTGCACAATAATTCCTGCAGGAAATATTTATGTTCCTTCATGCCAGTTGAATTATTGGTATTAAGTATTAACAAGATTACATGCAAAGTTCCAATAACACTGGTCAACAAATCTTTACAAAAGTCATGTCACTGAAATAAAATCAATCATTTCCTATCAATTTGTATGTGCTCAACACAAATAGGACAAATTCTAATCTTGGCTCTAGTTTTTTTTGTAATCTGCAATAAATTGATGTTTATATCACAAAATGCATGCCAGTAGTAATAGGCCTACGGTTAAAACCTGTAAAAAATCAAGTCATGAACTACTTCTTAGTTTTCTTCGCTTGTCTCTTATACAGCTATTCAGGAGCATCTCTGGGGAGTGTCCAGCAGTAGTCAGCCAGCATTGTAGTGGACCATTTTCCCTGGTAGCTTTCTTCTATTGATGTGATATCTTGATGAAAACGTTGGCCATGTTCATCACTAACCATACCACAGTTTTCAGGGAAGAAATCCAGAAGGAACAAAGGAAGTGGATCTTTAGGGACATATTGCAGCCAAGTTTCTGATACTGCATCAGCATGTCTTCTACTAGTTCCTTGTAGTTTTCTGCCCTAACAATCCCAAGAAAGTTTGTAGACACTGGGCGAAAAGCATTCCATGCTTGTTTCGCATCCCCCTGCAGCAAGTTGTTGAACCGGTCATCTTTGAAGAGCTCTCGAATCTGAGGACCTACAAAACCTCTCTCTTTAATCTTTGCTTCGCTGAGTCGAGGAAATTTTTCATGCAGGTATCAGAAAGCAGGCGAGGTCCGTTCCATGGCTTTTACGAAATTCTTCAAACCTAGTGTGATGTGAAGGGGTGGTAGCAGGATTTTGTGAGCCTCGACCAGAGCTGGGTGCTGGATATTCTTCTCTCCAACTGCTACATTTTGTCTGCAAGTCCATTCCTTCTGCAAGTAGTGCAGTTCACTTGCTCGGCATCCCACTCACGTAAGACACACGTATTTTGTATATCCCTGCTGCAGTCCCATTAACAGGGCAACTAGCTTCACATCACCACAGATATGCCACCTGTACATGTTATACTCAGTGGAGTATGACAAGTAGCTGCTTTACGTTAATCGTATGTCTCTTTCATGTGGACAGCATGCGCTACTGGAATGGATGGAAGATGGTTTCCATTGTGCAAAAGCACAGCCTTAAGACTCAGCTTTGGAGAGTCTAGAAATAGTCTCAATTCTTGTGGTTCATGAGTGATTTCTAAGGCATTCATTAGGCCCTCAATATCAGAACAGAATACCAAAGTACTTTCCTTTCTGAAGAAAGGCTCCAACTGCTGGTGGCGCTTTCAATATAAAGTAATTGTGACATCTTCTTCTAGAAGATTCCATTGTTGAAGTCTTGATGATGCAATCAACTCTGGATGGTGTGTGCATGATGGTTTTATGCAATGCGATGCAGTATTACATCATTCTAGGCTGATTTAGGATGTTGTTGCAGTCCTACTGGATAAATTTACGTGGTGAAACATATAAAATGAATTATATGAAATATCTTCAAAACAAGAGCTAATAAAAAATTTTCAGGGTTATATATTCATGTTCAGCACACCAAGATACTACAGATTAGGGCCTTTGTAAGTAGTAATGACCTCAATGTTGACCAGAGTAAGTGAGAAGTGAAAGCAATAAGTTTTTAAAAGGTTGTAATTTTATCTACTCTAATCATTACTTAAGTAAAAAGTGATAAAATAAGCTGTAGTATAAGTTAAATTCCCACAAACATACTTAATAGTAAATCTCAGAAGTACTTAAGAAATTTTCTTAGAAATAGTGCCAGGATGACAGTGAAAATGGTAAAGACATCTGAAAATACACTCTTCTATGAAAGCTGGCAAAAATTGTCACCTCTTTTCCACAATTAGAAACTAACCAAAGAGCATTTTCAAGAAAAATGACTAAATCTCAGTAAGAACAGCAAGCTTTGTAGTGTTTTGGCTTCCCCTACTCTCTGGCTCAGTAGTAACCTTGAAAAATAGCTGCCCTGCATTCCTGCTCTCAGAGGAGATGGTATGGAGTGCCCACTCTTTAGGACCCTCATTCTCAAAGAATTCTCATTATTTGATATTTCGAGTGTTTCCTGAGGACACCATTAGAAAGGATTGTCTTATTTTACCTGGCATGGTGTCTGCCCAGTGCTAAAAGCCTCTCCTTAGGGAGCATTTGTCTAAGATAATTACAGACAAAAATTTTAACCTCACACCTATCTTAGACAAACAGTAGACTAATCAAACAAATTAGAAGTTTAAAAATGATATTCATAGGTGCCTTGAAAAGCAACATATTCCTGAAAATCTAGAAGCCGCATGCATGCAAATAGCTGTGTAGATTCTCAGGAAGGACCTGAAAAGGTCCTGCTCTCCATCTAGTTGACCTTGACATTCAGTGCAAGAAGGAAGTGAAGACTAAGTAGAGTTGTAAACTTCCTAGCTGATTGTTGAAACATGCACTAACACACACGCACGCGCCCGCGCGCGCGCACACACACACACACACACCCCTTAGCAAGGACTTGGAGATTTAGTCCTGGTGGTTAAGGAAATCATTAACTGAACGATAACCAAACTGAAGTCTAGAGACTTCAATGACTATACATAGTCATTAACTGAACGATAACCAAACTGAAGTCTAGAGACTTCAATGACTACATAGCAAAGAATATATGCTTTAGAGGATAATCATTAAACAACAAAACTACAATGAATAACAACCACCACACTCAAAAGGAAGGAAAGTTCTGAGTTCCACCATGACCAGATTACATTAAAGTGTTCACTTTTCAGCGAAAGGTTGCAAGACATGCGAAGAAATAAATATGACTCATGCACCAAAACATGCAGACTTTAAATTAGCTATTTTAGGGCCTCCCTGGTGGCACAGTGGGTTAAATCGCAGCCTATGAAGCTATCCGCAGCCACTGCAGCACGAGTTCGATCCCCAGCCAGGGAGCTTCCCACATGGCACAGCAGACCTATCCTTCCTCGCCGCTGCTCCCCTCAGCAGTGTACTTCAGTAGATCTGCCTGTTCTGCTCTCCCTCTGTCTCTGGTGAATCCTCTCACCACTCCACACCGCTGGCCTACACCCCAGTTCTTGTATGCATAATCTTTAAAAAAAGTAAATAATTTTAACTGTGTTAAAAGAGCTAAAGAAAAGCATGCCTATGGAACTGAAGGAAAATCTGAGAGTAATATCTTACAAACAGTATCTATAAGGAGATAGAAAATACTGAAAATAAAAAGGAACCAAATAGTAATTCTACAGTTGAAAACAGCAATAACTAAAATGAAAAATTCTCTAGTGGGGCTAACAGCAGATTTGAGCAGGCAGAAGAAGGAACCCATTAACTTGAATATGGTAAGATAGTTTGATTGGGATAATCTCATCTATCAAAAAATGAGCAGAGAACACTAAACTACAAGAAATAACTCATCATATGTAAGGGATCTACAATAACCAAAACTGCTATATCTAGAAATATTTTCCTTCAAAAATAAAGGATAAAATAAGATTCCTGCGTAAACAATGGAGAGTTTGTCACTAGCAGACCTGCCCTAAAAAAAAATTGGGGAGTTCTTCCCTTTGAAGAAAGGTCACTGGATGGTAATTTGATTAATATGAAGAAATAAAGTACACTCGTAAAGGTTCCTACATAGCTAAATCTAGAGATTAGTATACAGGCACCCTTGTTTGTGTCCTAGTTGTTTTCCTATGTCATTTAAAATACAGTGGCATAGAGCATAAGGATAAGCCTATGATGTTGGGCACATAATAAACTATGAAATTTGGTATCTGTGGGGTGGGAAGAGCTCCCAAAGCTAATATACTTGCAACTATCTAAAATTTCCTTGGAAAGTTGAGCAGGTTTGTGATGTACAATATGATGTTACCAGTTGTGCTTTTTTTCCATAGCTATTTTATTTGTTTAACCTTCTCTTCACATAAAAAATTAGTCTATAGATAGCTGAAGATAATTATGTGTATATGTATGTGTGTGTGTATATATGTATATATTTTTCTTTTTTTCTTTTTAGGTCAAGCAAATAAAGTAGCCAAAGAAGCTGCTAACAGATGGACTGGTATGTATTATAACGGTAAAGGTAAACGGTAGTTAAACTTCTTCCACACTTACTGTGATATGAACTCCCAGTGCCTGGTGCCTGGGTTTGTTCAAGAAAAGACATTTCTGAAAATGTATGTATTGATGAAGTTTTTATACATCAAGTTATTTCAGTTGCTTAGGGTTAACTTTCAAATCTTGTAAGTCATTTTGTGAAATATAGTTGACCCTTGAACATTGCAGGGGTTTGGGGTACCAAATGTCCCTTACAGTCAAAAAATGGTGTAAAACTTTTTTTAAGCTTGTTGATACTTTTAAAAATAATTTTATTGATACAGCATTGACTTACGCAACTGTATGTACATACAGGTTCACACCTGTTCACGGCTATGTTACCACACCAAAGCACCAATGAGCCTCTTCAGTTTATTGGGCCTCCTCCCCCTCTTGCTCCTCCTCAACCCCCTTTCCCCACTGGTAGCCTCAGTTCTGCAGTCAGATTCCTAGAGTTAGTTTTGATTAGTTTGTCTGTTCCTTTGCTTTGTTTATAGTGCACATATGCGTGAAACCGCTTCTATTAGTCTTTCTCCTTCTGACGTAGTTTACTTAGTCTAGTCCCCTTCAGTTCTATCCATGTTATTCCAAATGGCAAGGTTCATCTTTTTTATAATTGAGCAGTATCCCGTGATGTGTATACACCACATCTTCTTATTTCTTTTATACTGTTTCCTTACTAATAATGTAAACAGCCAAGTAACATATTTCATGTTGTAGGTAACATATACAGCAGAGAAAATAAATGCTATTTAAGAAAATCTTAAGAAAATACACACTTAAAGCGTTATACTGTGTTTATTGATACCTTAAGTTTACAAGATGAATTGTCTGGTGGTACACTTACATTAATATTTTCTTACATGGTGCAAAACACTATAGATGTTATATGTATAACTAACACTAGACATCAAAGATAAGAAATAATGTGAAAAAGAATATTACATATCTGCAATGTAATGATTCATCCATTTATGTTTACTGAGAAAAATCCGTGTATAAGTTGGCCTGCTTCGTTTAGACCCGTATTGTTCAAGGGTCAGCCATGTAAGATTATTTTGTAAAACGAATAATTGCTTCCTGTTTAATTCTGTGCAACTTTCCTCAAATAAGTCACTTGACCTAATCACTTAACCTTCATATATAGTAACACAAGACAAGATTTTAAGAGTTCCGTGGAATCCTAACGGTTCGTCTTCTTGCTAGTGGTACTTACTGATCGCTGACAGTGAGGCCTGGCCTGGTGCCCAGTGTCTGTAAAGAGTGTCTGAGCCGCATTCTCCTTGATCTGCACAGCAGTCTTGTGAGGTCGACGGGAATAGTCCTCACTTCAGAGATGTAACTGAGTCTGTTAGCGGCACATGGTTATTTGGGTCCCAGGCAGATATGAGAAATAGACTCCAACTTTTCTGATTTCAGATTCCAAGCTCTTTCCTGCTACGTGATGCTATGACTCTGTCTCCCTGCTTTCATGTAAATGCCTTATTCATTCATTGCCAGTGGATATATGCTCTGGTCAACACATATATTCCCAAAAAAGAGAATTAATAAAGCACTGTATGTGTGTCTTAAAGTTTATATGAAAGTCAGTAATGATTGCTATGTAAGTGTGGTTAGTATTGTTAAAACCTGTCCCAAAATTATGCTGATGTTTTTCCAGTATTTAATTATAAAATAATGGCGACTGAACTTTTCCATCCTGGTGAGTCTTTGTAATGCCTTTACGTGTATTACTCATTCTCATTTTGTTTCTGTGGGAGAGGATGGGGAAGACTGCACTGATGCAGAGAGCCTAAAGAGACTGTCTAAAGTCAAAGGTTATTAGTTAGTCAGCAGAAAAACAGATTTGAACCAGTTTTTCCTGGCTCCGTGTCTAGGCCTCTATTTCACAAAAAAAATGGGTCTGATAACATATAAATAAAGTGATATTGTATGGGTTTAAGAGATGCAAAATTTTTAGTGGATATTTTTTTTTTTTTAAAGATTTATTTTTTATTTATACATACAAGCTGGGGTACAGGCCAGAGGCGTGGGGCGGCGAGAGGGTTCACCAGAGACAGAGCAGATAGCAGAACAGGCAGATCAGAAATACACTGCTGAGGGGAGCAGCGGGCAAGGCAGGAGAGGTCTGCCTCGCCATGTGGGATTCTCCCCGGCCGGGGCGTCGAACTCGCGTTGCCGCTGCCGACAGCTCCACAGCGCAGCGCTTAACCGCTGCGCCGCCAGGGAGGCCCTAGTGGATATTTATTTTTAAAATAAGAGTCACAAAGAGATTTCCCAGCAATTCTCAGCAGAGTAGCTCAGCTAACAATAGGAAAGGTGGGGGTGGGGGGGTGGGAGGTTATGTGTGTGTGTGTGTGTGTGTGTGTGTGTGTGTGTGTGTGTGTGTGTGTGTGTTTGGTGGGAGGAGCTTGACTTTGAAAGGAATCTAGGCTGAGCTCTGATTTGCCTTGTGACCTGTTGAGCTGCCCTGCACCTCCTTTCTCACCATTTATTGTGGATGATCTACCTGGTATTGGGGAGAGCTCAGGAAGATGGTTTGTAAGCTTTTTAAAAAAAAAAATATTTTACTTTTATGCATACAAGCTGGGGTGCAGGCCAGAGGTGTGGGCGGGGGGTGAGAGGATTCACTAGAGAGAGTAGGGAGCAGAACAGGCAGATCCACTGAAATAAACTGCTGGGGGGAGCAATGGGCAAGGCAGGAGAGGTCTGCTGTGCCATGGGGGAAGCTCCCTGACCGGGGATGGAACTGGTGCTGCTGTGGCTGCTGATAGTTTCATAGGCTGAGACTTAACCCGTTGTGCCACCAGGGAGGCCCCTTGAAAGCTTTTTAACTATTAGGCACATCGATGAACACTTCTCTTTCAGTTTTCTCTTAAAAATCCTTTCAGTTTTTCTAGTTGATCATAAACTTCCAAAATTACCATTAAAAAAATTTGAAAAACATTTCCCTTATGTTATTAGCTGAGTAAGAAAACTGAAACTTAAATTCACGTAGGAGGAAAAGCTGTTAAGAACCGTATTTCCATCTGAGGTTACAACTTGCTCCTTCCAACGTGAGTGTTATGAAAGATCGTGTAGATAAAACAAACTGTACCTCAGAAAACCTCCCTTCAAAACAAACAAAAAGAAAGCATCAGTAATAATTATAACTAAAGATTGTTATTTAGTCATTATTAATATAATTTGGTTTCTTTTTACTTAAAAAAAAACCCCTAAATTGTACCTAGAATTAGACTAATTATTATTGAGTGTTTTAGTTTTATGGAATGAGAGATTACCTCAGGGTGTAAATACAACTAGAAATGTCACCTGTAAGTGTTTTGTGACATTATATATACTTTGAATGTGATTTAACAAATTCATATAAAACCTTGCTTAATAAGTATGTAATATAACTGCTGTTATGTATTTTAATACATGCACCTTATTGTTATTTAAAATAATTATATATTAAGCACATGTAGTTATGTAATATAGTAATTTATATGACAGTAGGGGGGGTCCTGGCATGGACTCGCACACATGATATTGCCCATCTTGGGTCTGCAGCATATAAATTAATTGAAATTCTTCTAGTCTCAAAGTTGTTTCTTTAAAAATTTTTTTTGGCTTTATTTACAGAAATGTCCATGTAGTAGGTAAATTATTTGATAGGAATCAACAAACTGTCACTGTTGTAAGGAACTTTTTCTTGGAGGCAGACAGGGGAATGTCTAATCCTTAATTGATTCATTAAGTGTTGTTGTGGAGGAACTTTTGTCCTTTTGTTTTTAATCATTGAAAGTTTATAATAAAATTAAAAATTTTGTAATATAATAAAATGAGAATGTGTGGACTGGGAACTTCTTCCTGCACAGGCTGCCTTACTGGGGTACCCCATCTTCTTCTCCCTGACCCAGGTTTTTTTAATATACTTCATCTTTTTTTTTTTAAAGATGTTTTATTTATGCATACAAGAACTGGGTGTAGGCCAGAGGTGCAGGGCGTGAGAGGATTCACCAGAGACAGAGTGGGGAGCAGAACAGACAGATCTACTGAAAGGCACTGCTGAGGGGAGCAGTGGCTGAGACAGGAGAGGTCTGCGGTGCCGGGTGGGAAGTTCCCGGGCCAGGATCTGGATGGAACTAATGTTGCAGTGGCTGGTGATAGTTTGATAGTGTTGTCTTTAACCCCTGTGCCACCAGGGAGGCCCCTGATCCAGGTTTGAAAACTGTTCACCTCCAAGGTTCCTATAGTATTGTCTGTTCTCGCATTTCCTGGGAATCTTTGTATTCATGGAGCCTGTTCTGGAAGCTGTACTCGTAATTCTTGATCCTTTCTCTCTGGCATACATATCACTTTGAAATTATTTAATAATAAATTATTGATTTGTCTTTCTCTCCTCTTCTGTTAGCTGGAAGGCATTAATCTCTGCATTCTAGAATACTTGTAATAAACTTAATACTTATCTTAGGTAGCAGCGGGCCCTCTATAAATATTTGACCGTAATTGTCATGAATGTCTATGGGTTTTGAGTAAAACACAACAGAACATTCTGGAGTTTTTCATATGATTAGCATTCCCTTCTGGGTTCTTATAAAAGTGAAAATTTGTTTTAGATTGTTACCCAAAGATTCATTTTAATATCTTTGAGATTACATCTTTAATTGAATGAAATGAGGATATTTTGTTAACATTATTCACCTGATACAGTAGTAGTCACCTTAGAAATGAACATCATTTCCAACATTTAATTATTTGATTCTTCAAATTAAATTTCCTAGAACAATGTTTTAAAAAGTGATCATTAACTTGCCAAGGATGTCATAACAAAATACTTCATACTGGGGAACTTAAACAACACAAATTTATTTTCTCATAATTCTGAGGCTGACAATCCAAGGTTAAGGCAGTGGCAGATTTGGTTTCTTCCTAGGCCTTCCCCCGTGGCTTAATGTGGCTGCTTTCTCACAGGATCTTTCTAGCATCTCAGAATGCCCCATTTTCCTTCCTCTAATAGGAACATCAGTCAGACTGGTTGAAGGCCCACCCTAAATGGCCTCATTTTAACTGAAGTCACTTCTTCAAAGACCCAGTCTCAAAAAATATAGTCCCATTCTTAGATACTGTGAGTTAGGACTGTAGCAGATGAATTTGGGGAGGGGTGGAGCTAGATAACATGACAATAGTACTAAAGAACCTATCTTATTTTTTATTTTATTTTTTTGAAAGATTTATTTATGCATACAAGCTGGGATGTAGACCAGAGGTGTTGGGGCTGGTGAGAGGATTCACCAGAGACAGAGTGGGGAGCAGAACAGGCAGATTGACTGAAGTACACTGCTGCGGGGAGCAGCGGGCGAGGCAGGAGAGGTCTGCTGGGCCATGTGGGAATCTCCCTGGCTGGGTATTGAACTCTGTGCTGCAGTGGCTCTGGATAGCTTCATAGTGCTGCACTTAACCACCAGGTTAAGTGGCGTGCCACCAGGGAGGCCCCTAAAGAACCTGTTTTAACCCTTTATTTTATCACCACCACTAGTCTGCTGGTTCATATTTTATAGAAACATCCAAACCAGAAAACCCAAATTCATCTGCTACAGTCCTAATTCAGCAGTTTGTAATGCATTTTTATTATAAAGGCTGTATATGTATATTAAGAAAAATGTGTAAGATTTTTAAGAGAACTGTTGTCATGCTCCTTCCCCAAGTACAGCCACTGGGAGCTCGCTAGCACCGCCCACCTCCCACACTGCCTGTCATGGAAGCCCTTCCGGGTCACTGACGTAAGGGGGCTTTTTCTTTTGCTACACTTCACTGAAGGCCCTTGACTATAAATCTTGTACACAAGTGTTAGTTCATTGGGTTAATTTCCCTTAAGTAGATAATACACTTGTTTTCAGTGGTGAAATGCAATTTAAATTCCTCCTAGAGGGCACTGAGGCTACATCTGTTCCTGTCTTCCTCTTAAGAGAGGAGAACCCTTTTCCCCCTTCCCTCCTCCTCACCCCTTCTCCCTCACACAGACCTGATTGTCTGGAAGTCATTACTCCCTGCCCGGGAGGGAGAAGAGGCTTTGGGGAATGTGCCCCAGAGGCGCTGCCTCCCCCCTCCCAAAAGCACCGCTAGCTTTGTCTGATTTTGGATTGAGTCAGGTATTCTCTAGGGGCCACCTGTCCGCTGGATTTTTAATATGAGATTTATCGATTCAAAATACTCATGAAATATTTTCTTCTGAAATTTATTGCCATTACTCTCTCTAACACAGAAAACTTATTTTGATGCTTTGACAGTAATACAGAAAAGTAAAGGGCAACGGATCTAATTACGTTTGAAATGTTTTCTGATTGTATTTTCAACTTTCAAAATTATTTCTTGATTTTCTTTATAGATAACATATTTGCTGTAAAATCTTGGGCGAAAAGAAAATTTGGATTTGAAGAAAATAAAATTGATAAAAATTTTGGAATTCCAGAAGACTTTGACTACATAGACTGAAACGGTCCACGTTGGGGGTGGCACTGTCTGCCGGAGTGTGGCTTCCTGCATTTCCCTGCTAAATGCACCGCTTTGTCATTGACCTGTAACTGTGTTCATCACTTTGTTAATCTTAAGTAAAGTATAAAGTGTAGACGTTTTTAACTTGTTTTGATGGCTCGAAAGAAGACATTGGAGTCTCTCACAGCGCCCCTCAGGCAGGATAATGCAAGCAGAGTCACCCACAGGGTGAGTCTGCACGAGTCCCAGAGGTTGGTGCCACATCGAAGCACATTTCTGTTTCATCCAGATCACAAACGCTAAGTAAGCACTAAGGGCGCGCTGGAAGGCCCCATTATACCTAGAAACCCATATGTAAGTGCTCAGAAATAACCTTTAAAGCCCTAATGGCTGCTTTCCTGTAACACCAGGATTTAGTGCAATATTCTGCATCATGTTTGCAAATTTCCCACAGAAAAATACTGCAATGTCTGTTTCACAAATTTAGAGGATGGTATAGTCATTCCTCAGCCAGGAAGACTATTTATGATGAACTTCTGAGCCTCCCCAGAGAACACGCCCAGCCCCTTGTCCTGGCCGTGCGCTTCCCTACGGTGGTCCCTGGCGGGAGAAGCCAGCCAGGCCGGAGGCCAGGGGTTTCTTTTCCACTACCTAAAAAGAAAAAGTAGGTTAAAAATAGCTTATATGGAGTGTATATTTCTTTCCAGTTCTGCTTAGGCATTTAAAATATTTGCAAGCCCTCCAAGACAAACTTAGAGAAAAAAAAACAAAACTAAGGTGTGGGGTGCCCTTTCCACACAAGCCTTTGGTTTTTTTCCCCTACACTGTCCAATTTTTATATTCTTTTAAATAACTTGAATGAGATAGTCCATGATTCTGAAGTGACCCAAATGTCATCCAAACCATTTGTAAGTGAATCTGGCCTTTGTATGTGCCAGGACTGGCCCTGGCCTACTTAATCACTTCCTGGAGGTGGGTGGAGCAAATGGGTCCATCTTTGTTCCAGGGGCCAGTTTATATTGCCTTAGGGCAGCAGCTCTTCTGGAGAAGTGTTTGATGTCAGAGACAAAGGACAAAAAATAAAAATAATTCATCTTAAGCCTTTCTCTTAAACATTAAAATTGTGGGAATTCCAAATTTCTCAGACTTGGTTTGCTATTAGTCAAGGGAAAAAAATGCTTCCTTGTTTAGAGGGAAGATATATATGCTCAGAAAGAAAGCCATTTCTAATGAACCCGAAAAAAGTCCATTTTTTTTAAATATTTAGGCAATTTTGAAAAATTTGTATGGGGTTATGAGAATGATTGAGACCTAGCAAGAGGCTGTGGTGCCCTCTTCAGCCAGGAGTGTGCTGGTAAAATGTCTAAATGGACTCCGGAAAATGGGAGCAGGTCCTGGTTATAAGTAATTGCCTCGTCCAAGTGCAAGTATTTCAGATTAGCACCTTGATGACCATGCAGAGCTGGGGCTAGGCACTCAGCACGCCATCACGTATTTCCACTACAGAGAGGAAACAGATGTAAGTAAATAATCTCAAGAGCATAGTAATGGTAAAATGTGAAATAATTGCGGAGTGATGAGTTTTGAGTTTTTACTGCTTTGTCTTTAATAGAGTACCTCAGAGTTTCTGTAATCTTTAGCTGTTTGTCAACTGGGCTCCTCCCTGAACAGTTAGTTGGCTGACCTGCTCTAGCACATCACTGTTCCTAATCTTTAAGAGCTATGTTTGAATTTGCTCTTGCCTAAAATTAACACTTTGTGTGCCGGTGCCCTTTAAATTTACCAGCCCTTGGGGCCGGCCATTTTCTGTGCCACTGCATGAGTGGTATAAGCATTCAGTAAAACACAACTCCTGAACTACTGTATATTAAAAAAACTGTAATATCATGAAACACCTTACACTTTCACCAAAACAATGTGGAAAGCTTCTAGACTGAGAATGATCAAAGAAATAGCTCCTAATAGTTCCAAATAACTCCACCATGGCGTGAAAAACCGGAGACTAGATGAACACGTATTAATACGTGAGCGGCCACCTGGTACTGGTGACAAAAACACGTACTAATACGTGAGCGGACCACAAAGTGTTAAAGATACTGATTAGGAAGCACAGGAACTTGGGCCAACTGAGCTCTAGGTAATTCTGAGTCCTGGGTTGGTGTTGTTCTTGAGCCACAGTAAAGTTTGTGTAGACAGTCAAATTACATGTGATCCAGATCAAATTCGATTCAGCAAATAATGCTATAATTGATACTCCCAGTTTCTTTTTGATGAAGTTTAAAGTATAAACGGTATTTCTCCACAGGTAATAATATTTTAAATCTCACTATCCTGCTTTTAGAGAGTTCTGAAAGGGAGATTGTATAGACTTCTAGTAAGTTTCACCATTGTTTGGGGCAAGATGGAGCCCCTCCAATGTCCCTTCTGCAGTTAGGCGGGACCAGCGCCTCCGCGAGGATGAACCGTATGTGACTTTTCCATGTTTGCCACATCATTTGTCTGATGGGATTACAGAGTTCTTGGCCAGTCTCAGAAATAGATCCTATTATCCTTAACATTTTCACCATGATTCTCTGAGGGATTATGACAGGAAATGAGCATAGCTGGCAGCCAGGAAGCCAAAACCAGCCTGATAATTCTTGAGCAGAAAAATCTGAATAATCTGATAATGCTGGGGTTTTTTGAGAACATGACTGGAGTAAAATAGAAAACATTTTTCAGTTAATATGGCATGATTTGTAAGAGCAGTTAAAATGTGACAGATGGTGGGAAGGTGTCTTAAAATTAGTCCTAAACTCCCTTTCAGGCTATGCTTCCTGATTATTACCCATGTCATTAGGAAAATATACTACATCATGAAATAGTTCATTGTGGTGAATTTACATATTTTATACTTAATCCTGGTTGGATTCTTTTTTTAAATTATTTGTGAGAGAGACCAGGTCATGTGGCTCTCATTAAAAGTGCTCTTTGATAGCAGGCAAGCATAAATAAGAGACATTCTTTGAGAGAGGGGGAGGAAAAGGGATCAAAACGGGAGAAAAGAGCGCAAGGGACTATGGCAATGGTTCACAGGTGAACTGGTGGTTGGAATTTTATGGGGACTACACAATGTAAAAGATACAGATTTTTAAAATTACAAATAAAAAAAAAAGTGCTCGTTGAATCTCAAATGATCTCTAATGATTTTTTAACCCAGACTGACTAGCTACCTCCCTGAGAGCCAAATGCAGGGCCTGACTTTTTTAGAGGCGTTAAGCTAAGCATGTCTTTTTATTTTTTAAAAAATCATTTAAAATATATAAGCAAGAATATGCCACAGAGGCTGTATATAGCCTGCAGAGCACAAACTATTTACTACCTGACTACGGAAAAAGTCTGCCAGCCTCTGAAAGATCAAAAGCTGACACCCTGTGGGCTGAAAGTGGCTGGCAATGTGTATTTTAGTTTGCCCAAACTCTCTTATTTTTAACTTATATTAGTTATCATATTCACATATAAAAACACCACTTGCACTGAGATTTTTAGCTTATTTTGAAAACTGGGTGATTTAGCAATCCTAATTCCTCATTTCTCAGGAAATCATGGAGAGGTGAGGCAGGCCAAGCCAGGGGTGAGTGTCCATCCGCCAATGCAGCGCCAGCTGGAGCTTGCTTCTTCAGGCCCAATTTTGTTTCAAGTTGACAGACTGACTTGAGCACAAATTTTAGGTTTGACTCTTCAAATTCCAGGGGAAAAGTCTTGGCCCTATTTTTTAACTGCGATCATATTAAATATATAAAGTAACTTGGGGAGAATTGACATCTTGAGGATGATGAAGTAGTTCAGTCAGGGATGGCATGCCATTGGTTCATGCGTGTATTTGTTTTTCCATATTTTTATGATTTTCTTCACATACGTTTTCCACATGTCTTCAGTGTATTCTTAAGTATTTTTTCTTTTGTATTCCATTGGTAAATGGGGTTTTCTCTTCCATTGCATTTTCTAACTGGCATTTGTCTGTGTATCTGAAGGTTATTGATTATGCATCTTAATTTCACAGCCTCCTATCTTGTTAACTTCTTTTTTGTTAGAATTTGTTTCATTATTAGTTCTCTGCAGTTTTCCAGGTCTCCTATCAAATCATCCTCAAATAGACATAGTTTTAATTCTTTTTCAAATCTTAGGCTTTACTTATTTTATCTAATAAAAATGGCTAATACCACCAATAAAACTGTAACGGACACAGAAAGCATCCTCGCTTTGTCTCTGGCCTTCATAGGAATGCCTATAGTATTTCTGTGATATGCCTATAGTATTTTGTGATATGCTGGTTTTTATAATATATAATTTCTAATGTCAAAGTATTCATCTCATCCCATTTACTCAAATATTATTAAAAGGAATGATTGTTAAATTTGTCAAAGGTGGGGTCTCCCTGGTGGTGTAGGGGTTAAAGTCTCAGCACTAAGAAGCTATCTGCAACCACTGCAACACAAGTTCGATACCCAGCCAGGAAGCTGACCCACACGGCACAGCAGACCTCTCCTGTCTTGCCCGCTGCTCCCCTCAGCAGTGTATTTCAGTAGATATGCCTGTTCTGCTCTCCACTCTGTCTCTAGTGAGTCCTCTCACCCCACACACATCTGGCCTACGCCCCAGTTCTTGTGTGCATAAATAAATAAAAAATTTTAATCTTAAAAAAATTGTGAAAGGTTTTTCCCCATCTATGAAGATAAACATCTGATCTTTCTATTTATATCTTTTAATAAGATGAATATATTTATTTAATATGTTTCCTAATGCTCAACCATCTACACATTCTGGGCACAAAATAATAATGGTGAATTATTTTCTTCATGTGCTATTAGTCTTTTTGCCAGCATTTTGTTTAGAATTTTTGCATTAATATTCACAAGTGGTATTGGTCTATTTTTATTTTATGTCCTCTCTTCAGAGATTTGGATTTTATTGTTATTACTTGCCTCTTAAAAAAGATTTGGAAGTTTCCCTTCCTCTAATTTACTTTATGTAACATTGGGACTACCTGGTCTCTAAGGCGACTCAACTCTAACTTCAAATCAACAAAACAAAAATGATTCTGTTCATATGGTTCAGCACTTTTGTCTTTCATTTAAAAGTTTGTTTTGTTCAAAATGTTTGTTTTACTTGCTGTGTGGTATTCTTTAAAGACATGCCGTAGTTTATTTGACCGAGATTGATGGACATTTCGTTTGTTTTCGGCTTCATGTTATTTCAGACATTATTTTCAAAGGACATTTTCAGATTTACCTGTTTGCACATTTTTTGGAGTTCTGAGGATATGTCACTGCCCAAAAGGAGTTCCTCTCCATGAAGAACTACTCTTCTGAAAAGAATATGAGAAATATAAGACAGAACTGAGTTTTATAGAAGAGTAATGGCTGAGGACCTTTTTTTTTCCTTCCCCTCCCCAGGACTTTTAAAATTGCTTTTTCCATGGGTTTTCAGAGAAGAATTCTAAGTTATTTTTTATTAAAAAGATTTCTATAAATTGAGATGGGAATCTTATCAAAACAGATTTGTAAAAAAAAAAAAAACACTGCCTGAGCCTCCCTGGTGGCACAGCGGTTAAGCACTGTGCTGTGGAGCTGTCGGCAGCGGCAACGTGAGTTCGACGCCCAGCTGGGGAGATTCCCACATGGCATGGCAGACCTCTCCTGCCTCGCCCGCTGCTCCCCTCAGCAGCGTATTTCCGTAGATCTGCCTGTTCTGCTCCCCACTCTGTCTCTGGTGAACCCGCTCGCTGCCCCATGCCTCTATCCTATACCCCAGCTTGTATGCATAAACTAATCTTTTTAAAAAACTGCCTAAGTTAAAATTTATTAAAGATAAAGACAATTTGTAATTAATGTTCATACGTCTTTAGGTTAAAGATTAGCTTTCAAAAATTAAATCTCAAATGCTTTCTGAAAAACCTCTCTAAAATATACCTTACCAATTTGGAGACGGGATTTGATACAGAAAGGGTGAGGTATTTGGCAAGAAGCTTGACCTTGGAAGGCTTCATGTGTCTCATAACATGTTGAAAAGTAACTATGGAAACTTTTGACAAGTTTAAGTTGAACAGATGTATCATTTTTTTCTGTCCATTTGTAGCTATAACCATTTTGGAGTGTTGGGGTGAAAGTACTTCTTGCTTATCAGGGCTTCCTGGGTCACGTGGGCTTTGAGGAGCCACACCTGACCAAGTGTAACTTGCTTAGGAAGTTTCCATCCAAAGAGACTGTTTTTGACACTTAGGTCAACTGGAACAAGCATTTTGCCCCTGAGTACTCTAATGAAATCTATTGTGACTACAGGGATTGTATTTAACAAAAATATACTTTCTATAGCAATTTCCTTAATGGATACAGAAAAAGAACTTTTTTGGACTGGTGTCAACTTTTGACAGAGCACTGCTTCAGGGACTGAAGTAACTGAATATCAAAATTATTTTGCATAATGTTTCAGAAGTTGTTTCACTTTTCTCATACCTGCTTTTAGTAGCACAACAGCAGTTGTGTCACAGTGTTAGCTATCTGATAGTAAGATTTCGGGAATAAGGTGGAATATTGGAATTAAATATATTTTGAAAGGTCAAATGACACTCTTATTAGACAAAGAATGCATTAAGGGGACACTGATTTTCCACCTCACACGATATTTGACACAAAAGAATTACAGCACCATCTCCTGCCTGAAATAGTCTCTCAATATTGCTTATCAAAACTTTTACTTCAAATTGTAATTGGCCTTATTCCAGAAAGGCTGCAAGACAGCTGTTACTTTCAATCAGCTTTTCCTCAGTTCCTACAACTATTTCAAGCATTTGCTGTGCAGGCCTCTATTCAACCCTATTTTCCTAAATTTTCTCTATTTAAAATTTTTGTTCAATGTTTATGTTTTTTACATTTTATTTGTTGCTTCTTAAATTTTTTAAATTTATTTTTGTGTGGAAGAACTGAGGTGCAAGCCAGAGATGCGAGGGGTGAGAAGATTCACCAGCAACAGTGTGGGGAGCAGAACAGGCAGATCTGCTGAAATACACTGCTGAGAGGAGCAGCGGGCGAGACAGGAGAGGTCTGCTGCACCATATGTGGGTCAGTTCTCTGGTTGAGGGTTGATCTCAAACCAGTGGTGACAGTGGTGAGACTTAACCCCTAGACCACCCGGAAGGCTCTTTTCTACGTCTTAAAAGGACAGGTTCATTAGGAAAAAGAGAAAGAAAAAGAGAAACACCACACACTCATAGAAAAGCTGCCAAAAAAAAAGGTTTAATATGAGCACTTTGAGCATAATCTCACTTCCTAATCAGCCGGCACATGCTTATCTTCACACCCCTACTTCCGGTGCAGGCCAACCTCACCACACTGCCCGTGACCCACCTGCGATTGCTCCAAGACCTTGCCTCATTATTCTCTTCTTCCCCTTCCCCTATTATCTTCTCTTTCCTCTCTACTGCCTCATCTTTCTTAACACACCTCTGCAGTGTTGCATAAAACTGTTTGGCCAGTCAGAATCAAACACCATTCCTTCCCCTTCTATCTGATACTCCAGGGGTCAGCTAAGCTATTCAGTGACCCTTGAAAATGTTACAGGGAACATACTCTTCACTTTGTTCATTTATCATCTGGACATCCACTGAACCTGAGATTTTTCAGGCATTGTATAAAATATCGATACAAAGATAAATGAGTTCTTTTTTGCCCGATAGCAAAATTTCAGTCCAAGTTACACATAGCATTGAATTCTATTTATTGAATATTTGATTAGCCACATTATAAAATATTCCAGTGGAGTGGCTTACTGATCCACTGCAGTATTTACACAAAAGTCTCCATTTGTCCCAAGAAGCTGATTGTTCTCAGTGTGGCCATGTTTTACTTTCTGTGCACCTTGTACCTCAGTCTCACCGTCCGAGTGTGACAGTCGGGCCTGACAGTTCCTCACTGAAGATAACAGACGTGCCTCCCCACCTCAGCCCCAGTGTGGATGAAGTCCTGTGGCTCCCTGCCGGGATCCTGCTAGGACAAGCAGCACCCGGGAGTGGCCCTGTTCCGTACTGAAACCGAGCCAACCCCAACCTGAGCCTTGGTCACCCACAGTTCCAGAGAGCAACTTCTTGAATTCTTCAAAGGAACCCCAATCCAGTCTGATGGCTTCCAGCAATTTGGCTTCTACTCCTCTCCGTCTCAGGTTGTCCAGGAAATGTGATCGCTGTGACCTCCGCCGGTGAACTTCCTTGCAGGCAGAAAAGCTGCCGACCTGGAGCGCACTCGCGGTGCTTCCGGGCCGCGCTGCTGCGGGGCGGCCACGTGATCCGGGAGCGAGCGCGCGGCTCCAGGACGCCGCCATCGTAGCGCAGGCCGGCGAGGCTGGGCTGCCCGCAGCCAGGAGACCCCAGAGCTGGCGCCGGCTTCTGCTGGAGCTGCACCCACTCGGGACAAGGTGGTGGTCCTGCTGCCCCACGGCCGCCTCCGGGCTCCAGCCCGCCCCTCCCCTTCCTGGGAAAGCCTCTAGCCCTGGCTTCAAAGAATTCCAATCAAGCGAATGGAATGGCGCAGACACATAAATGGGTAAAGAACTGGAGAAAATCAAAGTGAGGTGTGGACAGGTGTTACAATAGCACTGCAGGCAAAATCCCGCCCCCCTCCCCCCGCAGCCCAAACCCATGCATTTGAAGACTTAGATGCAGATACGACACTGCCTCTGGGTGAGTCTACCTCGAAATTATTATCAGTTCTGGATCCCAGTTTTTGAAATTTCTTTCATCTATATTGTAAAACGCGATTATATTTTCGTTAGTCAATATAATCATTTTAAATAGTAAAATGTACATGTAAAAATTGTTGCTGTTCAAAATTTAAATAAGTCGGTGTGATCTTTCAATAAATAAAGGGAGAAAATAAGAATTCACAATCTGTATGCTTGTTTATCTGTTACTGCTGTGTGTGCTCAAAAAAGGCCTGAAAGAAGCTTATTAACAGGTTACTCATGTGAGGTGGGGGGGTTTCTTCTGTTCCTTTTTATAAATTGTATTTTTCACTATATGATTGTCTTACTTGTTCAAAGTTATAACCCTAATCCTGGAGGTCTGTGTACCTTATGGCCATTTTCCACTCTGCCATGTGAGACAGATCAAGCTAGTTTTGTCTCTTAATTAACAAATTATTAGCATGAAATTTTGTTCCTCTGAGCTCTTTACCCAGCATGCTTTCCAACCTAACTCATTTCTTCAAGGTCCTGCTCAAGTCCAGCATGTGTCATGAGGCCTTTTGGGATGACCGCCCTGCGTAACTGGTTCGTCCGTCCGTCCACATGGCTCGGTAGGTTACCTGAGTGTTCATGTTTGGATACCTCTTGTATCCCCTAGATAGCCAGCGTTTTCCTTCTTGCATCATCCGCATAGATGGCACTTAATATTTCTTGAATCAGTCAATCCAGTGTATTCATTGAGGATACTGCCTTAATTAGGACCATTAAATAGACAACTAAACAAGTTATTGGGGTTGTCTTCTAAATCCCTGGAAAACTGGAATAATGGCTCTGGAGTCAAACAGGCTTAACCTACAGAAGTTGGCTCTCACTATGAATTCCAGCAAGTTACTTAATTTCCCTAAGCTTTCATGTCCTCTTTCTTAGATGCAATCATCTTACAATGGCCAGTCCCCCCAACTGAGTTTGTTTGGAGAATTAAGCGAAACATCGAGCTGCACTCCAGCAGAGTGGATGGGCTCAGTAAACAGTCAGAGACACTGTCCTCGGTCACCTCCAATGGCAGACCGCTGATCGTGGACACACCAGACCACTCCTGGCTCCTGGCAGAGCCCTGGCTTTGCTGCTGGAGGTGCCCTTCCAGCCCCCCCCTCCACCAAGCACTCCCAGCTCCGGCCTCTCTTCACCACTACCTCCCAGCCAGCCTCTACTCAGGGCATGCGCTGCTCCTTCCAGGACAAGAAGGCGAGTTACAAGAATCCCAAATTGGAAGTCAGGAAACATTTTCTTCTTTAAAAAAAAAAACATTCTCGTGTATGGTGGTTAGGGCCTTTAGTAGAGCTCCTCTGGGTAAATGGGCTTCTTTTGCCCTATCTGGAAATCCAAACCACCAGGTCTAAAAGTGTTTCTATGGGAAACTATGTTCCAACAGCTGACTTAGAAGTGAACCACTGGAATGCAACTTGTTTGGGGACTGTGTGTAGGTCAACATTTATAATTCATTGTCACTGAAAAATGAAATGACATTTATTTTGCTATTGCTGAAACATACTGCACATATATTTTTATAGCTGTTTCTCAGGACACCTAGTATCTAAAGTTATTTAAAATAACAGCCACATAAGCCCATCAGATTGAATGGATATTCTGGGTCCAATTATATTTGAGCTACTAACTCAGGCAATTCAGATGCACTTGCTAGTGGCTCTTGGACATTCTTAGAATTTCATATTTAAGGGCAGCAGAGAGCCTTTCCCTTTGCAGCATTCCCCTTGTGGTTACATAACCCCGAGCTGGAGCGCCCTGCTCCCCCCTGCTCCCTCCGAGGCCCTGCCCTTGTATGGTAACTCTCTGCAGCAGCTCTTGGTTCTGAAGTGAGCAAGTCGAACCCTTATTAGGATCAGTTTAAATGTCAGACAGCTCAGGGGCTAAGATTAAGACTCTCCAGTGTGTAGAGTCTGGTAGGTACTATGGGGATCTGGAAGATTGGGTTTTAGAGAAAGTTCTAGGAGGAAGAGGTCTGAAAGCATGTATTCTGGATGCAGCTTCATCCTAACAATAAATCCATTCTGTCTTACATACCAGGGAAGCATTTTCCTAACTCTCTTATGTTCCCATGTTGTGGGATTGCCACAAGCTCATCAGGTGTGTCTTTCCGTTTTTCTTTTTCTTATGTCCTCGTGTTTGTGGACAAAAGCAACTTCCACATGCGCTGTGCTACTACTCTAGGTTTATGCTCAGTCTGAGTTACTCGCCCTCTTTTAAATTGGTTTCTCCAAGAAGAAAAGAGTGGAACTAAGCTGAGTGTTAATTCTCTTTCCACTTACTTAACTGAGCTGGTTCTAGGGATTTTCTCCGAGGCCCATCCTGTGTACTCTGTAGGTGTGGGTCCCCTTCACGGGGCTCCTGGTGGGGATTGCGGAGGGAGAGCAGGACGAGGAGTGGGGAGACAAGCCAGGAAAGAAGGGGGTAGATTTGGATTAGGGCAAAGAAGAGGGAAGTGGTTTCCAAATATATTTTGCAGGTTGAATTAGAAGAGTTGAGGACTGTTTGGAAGGGACAGAGGTGAGGAAGGAGGCAAGGGTGACCCCCAGTTTCCAGTTTGAGTAACTTCTCAGTTGATACTGTCAATTTATCCTTTTAATGCAGTTGAATAAAAGCCATTTGAATTTTAGAGGAGAAAAAAAGAGGAAGGACTCTTAACTGTCATTTTTAACAGTATATTGGTGTGTGTGTTGTTTATTTTTGTGAGAGGGATTACCTCTCAACTTTTCTGTTCTCATTTCTCTCTCATGCGTGGAAATTCCCATAGAAAACCAAAATACTAAAGGTCCCATCCTTTATTTGTTGCTCGCTCCCTCATTCTCTCTTTCTCCCGCTGGTACTGAATACTTCTGGGTGGCAAAAATTACAGGAATAGTTTTATTATTTGCAGCTTTTGCTGGATATATATCTATAAGCTATAGATATAAAGTATTACTCTCTCTTTTTTCTACTGATCCACTTTATGACCCTTTTCAAGAAGGTTTTCAGAAGCTACTAGAAACTAGTGTTTCTCAGCATGTAGAATAGTGAAAGTAACGCTCTTCACGGATTTCCACACACACACAAGAGGAGGAGTTCTAGCTGTTCTAGTATGTAGGTGGCAGGCATCTTTTGCATGTCTCTTGAGAACTAGCTGGGAATCCCCTCATTAAATAAGCCCTGGGCTCAGTACTTGTTTGTAGGCAAATGTCAGCTGCAACTACTATTTTCAAAATTCTTTAAAAACCACAACCATTTATAGTGATTATGAGTATCCAAAAAAAGATAATGGGAACAGAGCATTCTGTAGTGTGTAGGAAGTTCACATATGAATGTACATGAAATCATAAAAGTGCCCCTGAAGTGGCCACTTACATAGAAAGTGAAGACCTGGCACTGTGTGTGAGAAGCCTTCACAGTGAGGCGGAGGCCTGCTGGGTGGGTTTGGTATTTGGAACGATGTTCAGGATGGAAGCAGGAGGATTCTCCAAGATGCATACTGAGTCCAAATAAGTTCTCCATAGCCTTCTGTGTGCTCATAATCACTTTCACTTTTTAAGTTATGAAAATTAGCAAGCAAGCCACAGATCTGGGCCTGTTCTTCGGTAGTAAAGTATAGGAGGAATATTATCTATAAACTTGGGGAAGTCTTGCTAATTTTTTCCAGAAAATAGAGTTGTTTCTTTAATCAGTCAGGGTATCTAAGAACCTTTCCTAACTATCACATGCATTGTTTGCGTTCAAAAACTGCTGCTAAAAGTGTGACAAAAAGTTACAGTGGGGGGTTCCTCCCTGGTGGTGCAGCGGGCTAAAGCGCTGTGCTGTGGAGCTGTCGGCAGTGGTGAGGCAAGTTTGATGCCTGGCTGGGGAGATTCCCACATGGCACGGCAGACCTCTCCTGCCTCCCTGCTTTTCCCCTCAGCAGTGTATTTCTGTCAGTCTGCCTGTTCTGCACCCCACTCTGTCTCCGGTGAACCCTGTTGCAGCCCCACACCTCTGGCCTGTACCCCAGCTTATATGCATAAATAAATAAATCTTTAAAAAAAAAATCTTAGGGCCTCCCTGGTGGCGCAGCGGTTAAGCGCTGCGCTGTGGAGCTGTCGGCAGCAGCGATGCGAGTTCGACGCCCAGCCAGGGAGAATCCCACATGGCGCAGCAGACCTCTCCTGCCTCGCCCGCTGCTCCCCTCAGCAGTGTACTTCAGTCAATCTGGCTGTCCTGCTCTGCACTGTCTCTGGTGAAGCCTCTCACCACTCCACACCTCTGGCCTGTACCCCAGCTGTATGTGTAAATAAATAAACCTTAAAAAAAAAAAAGAAAAAGAGAAAGAAACTGTTAAAAAAAAAAAGTTACAGTTGGGGTCCTTTTTTCCCTACTTTTCAGGTGCAGCTTGGTGCTCTCTGTTTTAGGGGAAGGCAAAACCCCAGGTTATTATTTCCAGAGGTCTGAGCCCTAGAGAGAGCAGTGGGCTCCTGCCATGGATAAACTGTTGGTTTAAAGACGAGGTGGGAGGATTCGTGAGCATAGCCAAATACCCTGGTCAGGAAAGATTTCTCTACCATTAGAGAGAAATTCCTCCAGGCTGGAGGGAAGAGGAAAGAAAAGGAAAGCCAGAGGTCCTAAGAGTAATGGAACTGTGCACCGCTTCTCCGTGCCCTGCTCGGTTAAAGCAGGACCCAGAGAGGAACGGCCCCAGATGCACCTGAGCAGCCAAGAGCTGCTGGCCCTGATGGACACCTGCAGCAGCCCTAGAAACACTTGTTCTTAACATTAAGACCCAGAGTTGAGGCATAGTTTTGGGAAGGGGGGACCAGGGAACCTCTAAAAAGGCTGAGGTTAAATCTCCCATTCTGTGAATGAAGCCTCAGAGTGGAAAGTAAGTGTAGAAAATAAAATTACATCTATTGCAAAAATGAGTTTGTGGACTAAGACTTGTAACTACTGTCTACTAGAGAAACAGAGGTAGGATTTAAAAGCTTGTGTAGGATTAGAATTTTTGATAGGCAGTGAAGGGCCTGGTGACATTTTAGGTTTCAGAGACAGCTGATCAAACTCTGTTTCGTTCCTGTTTTTCTAGAAAACACCACTGAGGTGAAATGGGGATTATAGCTCCAAGAAACTGGTGGAAAAGCCTCCCCATGAAATCCCTCTCTGACTAGCTGCAGAGCACCAGTGAATTTCCCCGGCACCCGGGGAAGGAATTCCCTTTCACCCACAGGCCTGGTGGCAGCGAGCAAGTGGAAGCAGCCAGACCCGACCTCTGGCCCAAGGCCTGTGGTATGAACAGCACCAGCAGAGTCCTCCTGGGACTGCAGGTATGAAGGGCATGGTGGAGTAGCAGAGCTGGCGGAGGAAAGGCCTGAGGTGGAGGGACACGGGACCTAAGGTAGAAGCAGGAAGGAGTGGCCGCCAGACCAGGGAGACAAGCCCAGGGGAGAGGTGTGAGGGGAGCAAAGAAAGGGAAATAACAGGGAAGGGAGAGGAGAAAACCTCACCGCACATGGGGATTTCTAATGGGAGGGGAAGTGAAAACTGCAGAAATAGAAAGAGGAACCTGGGACCTGAAGACTATAGTTCCCAGAGTGCTCCCTGTCCCCTCCCCCCAAGAAGTGACCGTATTAGAGGGGAAATATAAAGGAAATGTGCACTGCTGACAGGTTTTGTGACTGGATAGAGGTCGGCTCTCGTGAGGGTGCTGCGGGGCTGGGAGGGTGTGAGGGATGTTCCCAGGGTGTGGGGCTGTTTGCATTCAGCAGTCAGGCCGACCCCAACCAACAGTGATGCCAAAACTTAAAAAAGAAGAAAAACATGACAAACTGAGACTTTTTTTGTGGTGTTCATAAGGGAGGACGGGAGGGTGGGAAAGTAAGAGGGAGGCCCAGTCTTCCAAGAAGTTATTTTATCAAGCGTTTCATCAACTCTTTCTCAAGGCTAATTGTATGGAATCACTTGTGGGCTTTGCAGCAGGCAAACTGCAGTTGTGATTTGAGAAAGTCACTGTCAAGTTTCCAGCTGCCTTCAAAAGGTTTTACCCAGGAGCTAAAACCAAAGCTCTGAGTCTTGTGTTGCTTGGAGAGCCGGATGTCGATTCTACAGTTAGAACATCTAGAAAACAACCAGCGTGGGGAACTGTCACCAGGGGAGGGCCCACACCTTAAAATACATATGTTTTAAACTGTGATTAAATATCCATCACATAAAATCTACCATTTTAACTATTTTTCAGCACCATATGTCATGAAGTATGTTCTCTTGGGTAACCATCACCATCATCCATTTCTGGAACGATGTTCATCTTCCCAAACTGAGATTCTGCACTTGTTAAACCATAGCAAGCCGGCCCCTGCCATGTCCCATGGCAACTGCATGATTCTGCTCTGTCTAGGAGTTGACTAGTCCATGGGCCACTAGTAAGTGCATCATACAGTGCCCGTTAGTTACTGGCTTTTTAAATGTGGTGTAAAAGCCATTCATGTCGTAGCTTGTGTCCGAATTCTCTTCCCTCTTTAAAGCTCAATAGGCCTGTACTCTTTAAGTGGAGGGTTTATAGGCAGTATCTTCTCTTTCGCAAAAAACAAATGTGTATGTATCCATGTCACTTTTTAACAACAGCCATAGGAGACTATACCTTTGGTTGCGAAGGATGCTGGATTTCTGGTATGGTTTCTTTTTCATTTCACAGAGAAGAGAGCATTTTCAGATGTTTTTGTCCATTAATGGGTGAGAGGACTCACTCAGTTGATCTCTTTTTCCTGATCTCTTTTCCCCCTGCCCCCTCACTGGCCCTCTGCTCTGTCATGGTTTTTTGGGTGGACTGTATGGGGAGCAGAAACAGTAGGAGACATGCCACAACTCTTTCCAGTAGATACCTTGTATAAGAAAACCGTTTCTGGGGCTGAATTCTGTCAACTTCCATTCTGAGTGTTGAGCTGTGTTCTGGTCTTTAGATAGTGAATAATTTTTCTCCTCTCAGCTCTAACCCTAATATCCAAAGTTTATGTCTTTTACTGAAATAAGTCTCCTTATCAACTTTTAAATAGACACAGTGTTGACCTTTGACCTTTACACCCAAATTAAAAAGCCCCTTTTCTTCACTGCGGGATACCTGCTATCACAGCAGACAGGAAGTTGTCTCCGTCTCACCTGCATTTTGTTATGATCAGTTAGCCCTGAAAACCATCTCCCCAACTCATTAGATTCTGAAATTTCTGCTGGGCAATGTGCTACCCGGGCAGCACCAGCACTGATGCATTTGGCTCAGCCGCTCATGCCCAGGGTGGGCATCTAAGGAATTACGAGCATTTCCTGAGAGCCAGTATCCAGATATGCTTCTCATGGCAGCATATCTGCAATCCGAAGGAACCCCGTGGAGGAAATGGGAGACACTACAGTTTTTAGATATTCTAAATTTTGCCAAAGACTTTTAGATATATTTTCTTTCTATGGGACCCTTTCATGTTTCCTACAAGTCATGAGTTGTTTTAATGGAGAACTATTTTCCAAGCTTGAAACTCATGAAGACCTCCTTTCAGGCAGAGCACGAAAGCCTGGGTTGCGTCTCCTTCTTCATGACAGTGGAAGGAGAGGAGCGCGTAGCGCTTTAGGCAGGTGTAGTTTATAAGTTACTTGCCTAGGGACCATCCGTGGTGCGCTCTGTCTGAGTTCGGATTCAAGTCAGAGTCTACCTTCTGACGGTTTCCATTACTCTTTTTTTTTAAAATTTATTTATTTATACATACAAGCTGGGGTACAGGCCAGAGGCGTGGGGTGGTGAGAGGGTTCACCAGAGACAGAGCGGGGAGCAGAACAGGCGGATCAGAAATACACTGCTGAGGGGAGCAGCGGGCGAGGCAGGAGAGGTCTGCCGCACCATGTGGGAATCTCCCTGGCTGGGCGTCAAACTCGCATCTCGCATCACCGACAGCTCCACAGCGCAGCGCTTAACTGCTGCGCCACCGGGGAGGCCCCTCCATTACTCCTTTTAAGAGCCCTTTGCTTTGGCAGGAAATCTAAGGATCTTACCAGAGTTTATGAAAAAACAGGTGAGTTAGTGTATTTTGTAAAATGGCATTTTCCTTAATATGGTATTGTTTAGCAAGCAGAAAAGCAAGTGTTCCGTGGATATGTTTTATTGTGGTTAAGTAATATAAAACTTACCATTTGGGCCATTTTTAGGTATACAGTTCAGTGGCATTAGGTATATGGAATGGATATTTTTAAAAGCCATTACCTCTCTCATTACCCCACATCCTGCAGACCATATTTAGGAACTTTTTATTTCTCAGTTTCACTTTAACAAAATGATTAGCAATTCTATCACTCCACTTTTAAAAAGAGACCCTAAAATGGAGCTGCTCCAAGACAGAACCATTGCTTTTCTGTAGCCTTCCCTCCACCAACAATCACTCTTAGGTTGATCTGAAACTTTGTCTGCCTCAAGCTAAGAGATTTCAATCTCTTTATCTATTAATAGATGCCTTTGCCCACACATTCGATGCAGTAGTTCTCATGCGGCTACTTCTCTGAGGCCGGCCCAGGCCTATTTATATCACTTTACTTCTGAAATCTTTAGTAGTGTCTCTCATTGTACTTAAAATAAAACAAAACAAAACTCACCAAGAGTTTAGCAGGGGGGGTTTCTGGTCTCGAACCACTAATGTGAGGAGGAGTTTGTCTCCAGCGAGGCTGCTGAGTCCTCCCCTCCTCTCCCTGGGACTTCGTCCCTCTCCACCAAACTGTCCTGTGGCCGCCTCGGGTCCAGTCTTATATTCAGACTCCAGCCCAGACGCAGGGAAAGATTTCTTTCCTCAGTTCTGTAGTTGAAACAGAAGAGCGTGTGGGGGTGTTAAGCTACATTTCCCAGCGTCACTAGAATTCAAATATCCTGAGCCATAGTCAGATCTCATGGCAGCCGGTTGAGTAGATTTATTTTTCAGATGCATTGGCCAAACTAATAGAGAAGGCTTAATGGAGGCAGCGACCCCCAAATAAGGCTCTTGTCAAGATTGCCTTGGTGCTGGCGCCCGGCAGCTGTCTGCCTGTGCCCCTCTTGGCACGCTCCTTACATGTGCATCCTTGGTGAATATTTTGTTGACTCAATTAATGAATGTGGGGTGGGGTGGGTGGATTTTAGAGAGGCAAGGTCTCTGGTAAGCAGAATAATCCAGATGTGGGAACAGGGACAGGCATAGCAAATTAGCATGAGAGTGACTTGAGGACGGTGAGGGTGTGGAGGTGAAGGTGAGGTGTGGGCCAGGTGGAAAAGGTGAGCACCGAGTGAGTGTGAATTTGACCATATTGCCCTGACTATAACAACCCGCATGGTTTCAATGGGTTGAAAAGAAGGTATAGCATCAGAATCCTAATCCAAAATGGATTAA
Source organism: Scalopus aquaticus (assembly GCA_004024925.1). Taxonomy (NCBI): domain Eukaryota; kingdom Metazoa; phylum Chordata; class Mammalia; order Eulipotyphla; family Talpidae; genus Scalopus; species Scalopus aquaticus. The sequence goes on from PVIJ01000144.1 coordinate 312,818, forward strand.
TTAAAAGGAAAGAAAGAATGACCCTTTCCCCTCTCCTGCCTGCATTTTTGCACATCTGTCATCCTACAAGGGCGGGATCCTCATTGTCCCTGCCTTTCTAATCGTCCCCAGCACACTGCTGATACAGCCACACCCAGAACTAGCCTGTCTGCTTTCAGATGACACTTGGTCCTAAAATTTCGCCCTTTCTGAATGCACTTCACTTTACCGTGTCCGCAGAGTCAGAAAGCCATTAGGCCACCTTGGCCTGTGTGTGTGCAGAGTGTGTGCAGTGAGAGGTCAGTTCCTCCGCCAGCTGCTGTGCGCCACGCCTGAAGAACTGATGGGCTTCATCCCCCAGCAAACATTTGTCTGTCAGAAGAGGGTCTCACTAACCTGAGTGAATCTGGCTGATGGAGGGAATTGGGATCCTTCTGTGCCACTTCTGGGTCTTCTCTTCCCAACTTAGGCCAGAGAAGAGGAATAAGTAACCTGGCATCCTACTCACGTTCCTGTTACCATCCAGGGAAGTCCTTGGATTGATGGATTCTGTAGGGGAAAAAGGCATTCAGGGATTCAGGTCTATGAATCAGTCAGTGGTTTTTAACAGGGTGCAAACTGTGACATGCCTTGTGTGAAAGTAGAAAATAAACACAGTAGTAGAAATAAACATAGGAGAACATGTCTTTAAAAAGACTTTTAATATACGAACATTGTCTTGATATTTGAGAACCATCTCCCTTTTATTGTTGCAGAATAGAAGTCTACTTTTATAGACACTGTTCATAATTTGGCTCTTTGAGGATATGAAAATACCTGCTTTACTTTAGACTTGAATTACTTTCCTGTTATAATCTTATGTGTTGCCTCTCCCAAATAGACAGAATCAAACCCTTTTTCAGATTAGTTTATAAGATTACAGTTCCTTTGTTTTGATAGTATATAATCTTCAAACTTTATTGGAAAATTGCAAGAGTAAACTAATCAACCTAGAAAGTTACAGTAAAATCTTGCCTCTCGGGAAGAAAGGACCGATAAGTCAAAAGAATCATTGGATTTGAGACCGAGGAGTCTCTTCAGAATGCAACCCCAACCAACTCCTCCATTTTGCTGTTAAAGAACTAGAGACCCGGAATGTGTTAGTGGCTTGCCTGATGTCACACAGCTGCTTGATCCACCACAGCTAGTTCTAGAAGTCAGGCCTCCTGAAAGCTAGTGGAGTAATGTCTTCATTATCCTGGATCAACTTGAAAATAATTTGGGATAATTATCCAGCTAGCCATGTTTAATTTACTTGTTAGCACTAGCTAATATATTTGAGGAAAAGCAGGCCAGCCCACCATTAGTTTGTATTCTTCCATATATCGTGAGATTTCATTTAAAATTGGCAGAATCCCTTTCTCTAAAGTTTGAGCATTTGCTGTGGCAGCTCACCCTTGGGCATTACCCCATTTGTCACAGAGCGTCAACTCCCTCTTCTCCCTGCGCATTTGTGACTGTGAGGATCTGATGAAGAGTTGGGTGGAAGAGGAGAGGGATGGACTGATGGGCAAGTGCCAAGAAACAAGAACTGGTCTGGTGAAATGCTTGGAATGGGATGGGAGCACCATGGGAACCAGATGGGGGCTCTTCAGACAGGCCCCAAAGTGGGCGAGGGACTCCTGAGTAGATTCAGCCCTCTCCCTTCTCATCCCCAAGATGTTCCTAACGCCAGGTCACTTAGAGACACACTTTTCTCCCCACTGCTGCTCTCCAGGCCAAAGCTAAAGACGCTTCCGTCACATTTGCTTGCTCGTCTGCACACTTATTTTGAACAAGAAATAAAATGACGATAAACCAGGTAGTCACTAGGGGAGAGCACAGGCCTGAAAAAACGCGTTTGCGCCTCTCACTGCCGCGTTGTAGGAGTTCGTTTCTGGAGTGCTCGAGAGATTTTGCAACTGTTTATATAGCATTTGAAATCCTAGACTTCTACTCCCAAGAGGCTATCTTAGTCAGACTGTTTATGTCTCTCATCAGTTGAGCGAGAGTCACTTTATTATCTTAAATGTGAGCTCCCCTCCATCTTGCTCTATTTCCTGTTAACCAACTTCACTCAGAGATTGGAAGTGACAGTAACAATTAAAGGGACTAGGGGTCTTCAAGATAAAGTCTGTTGTCGCTAAGTTATAGAGATTTTTTTAAGCTGTTGTATGTATTCAGTGGGGGAAAGCATATTCAAAGAGTCAAAAACTTATCCGTGCTCACACCCAAATAAAGGGGGGGAGCATGGCATATTTCTGTGTTACAGTCCACTGTCCCAGGGACTTAGATATCTGGAATGCACACTGTACCCTGTTGGCAGGGATTTGGAATCAATTTACAGTGTGTGATGTGATAACACATGTTCTGGATCAGTGGCAGGGGAATGTTTGGAGTTGTAATTCTGTCTCTCTCCCCATTAGCAGGAAGCCTTGCTAAACTCACAGCTGGAGAAGTGTCTAAAAAGAACTAAATTGTGTGTGTGTCTGTGTGTGTGTGTGTGTGTGTATGAAGGCAACACAAAACCCAGCTCCAGGGTTAAATGGTAAATTAAGGCCATCAGAAACAAAATGGTACTTTCATCACATGAGTAAACTAGTTTCAGGTCAAGATGGCTGCCTTTTTCAGCTACAAGAGTTCTCTGTTCCCTCATACATCTGGGCTCAATGGTAGAGGTGATCTTTAACTTCTATAAAGAAAGAAAACAGAGCTTGGCCCAGTGGTCACCAGAAGAAAAGCAAAAGGCAAGTGTTCATTTTAATAAGGCACAGGGGGAGGTGGACCCGATTCAGACAATGGGAGCTGAAACATGATACCCCCGAGGCATGAGGGAGAAGCTGACTCTTGGTCCCATGAGCCAAACTTGAAGGCTGCATGTAAGTGCGTGTAGGTGCAAGCAGGTAGCTCACATAACCCAGCAGGCTTCTCGAAGCCTAATGCTGTGTTTAGGCAAGAAAGTGCAAATGTTGTTCTTTGAAAAGATGAAGTTGTTTGCTCCCTGGAATCAGCAGGAAGACTGTTTATATAATGCATCCTCATTTTCGCATTTCCCTCTCCTTAGTCTGGAATGGCTTGTGTCTTCTGTTGCTTTAGCAGAGCTACCTTACTTACATAAGCACAGTACTTCTCTGGTGATTATCATGAATGAACGACTGACTGCGTGAGTGAATGGCCATGTGATTTGAAATACTCAGACAACAAAAGTCATTGAGCCATTATGGTCGATTTGGTATTTTAGACTATTCCACAATCACAATCCATTTGGTCATAGCTAGCCTGCGGAACACCAAAATGTGCTCAAGACAGGCATTCTTGTTAAATGGTCAAGATAAAAATCATAGCTTCAAGTGGGAAAAAGATTATGATTTTACCATCACTTGTCCAGAAGAACTAGATGAATTTATAAATCATCTATTGATTGAAAGATAGTGAGAGAACGTACTGGCTAACTTTGCCATCTTTTTTAAGGGCAAGTACCTATAAGGCATTTCTCAGTTGGCAAAGTACATCTACATATATTATTTCATCTAATCCTTTCTACCTCTTACCTTTCTGTTCTGAGATACCATCTGGGCTGCTTCTTCAGAGGAGATCTGAAATATGTGGTCTTAGTCATCAAACAATATTTTCCCAGAGTCTGTCTTCATTACATCAATTTCCTCTGACAACTAGAAAGATTGTCTTAGCCATTTCCTGTTCTAAACTCTGTCCCCTAGGGCCACTGACCTGCAAACCAGCTTCCTGCTTCAGAGACGCCCTTAGACACCTACTTACTTGAAGAGCAGAGAGAATTCCTATCAGCAGCCCCTTGGAACCCTTAGGTTACCAGCTCCCCCTCACCCACCTTCCTCTTCATGACCCTCGCTACAGTCTTCCATTTAGTGTACTATTTATCCACTTTTCCCCTTGCAATAGAAAATTTTAAATCTTTCGATCAAAAAAATGCATGAACTAATTGTTGATGAACACGACCTCCCAAGGTTTGAGGTTTGGTTTGTATTTAAATCAACATTCATCATTTATGTCGACCTTGGCATTCACCTCCCCCAGTGGAGTGTCTAAGGATTCTTCCTTCACAAACCCCATATCTTGCCCAAATGAAATACTCTCCGCCTCTCTTTCCTGATCTTATTGCCTCCAAATCCCTTCTGCTCCAGCCTCATGCATGTATAATTTTTTCTTTTTACATTATTTAAAAAATCGTAGCTTTTCCACAGAATCTGTCAGTTATCTTTGCCATTTCCATGTTAGTGGACTGGTTTGGGGTGTTTCCAGTTTGGAGCTATTACAAATAACATTGCCATAAATACCTTGTCAAATATCCCTTATCTAAAATTATTTTCTCAGAATAAATTTCCAAGAATATTGCTGTGTCAAAGGGCCTGGTTCTGGGCTCTCGTTCTGTATTTGGGTTTGCTTCAAGAATAAGCACTGACAGGTCCTGTTCTTGGCTCAGTGAGTGTGGTCTTCCTCAAATCTTCCAACACTGGGTTTCAGGGCCATTTGCCCTTTTGCTGCTGTTGTCCTTGTCTTCTATTAAGAAGATGTTATTGCAGTGTAATCTTAATTTGCACTTCTGAGTGAATCTGTCAATCTAAAATTTCAGGACTAAGAGCATCTTGAACATGTAGCAAAAATAATTTCACGGGGGTGCAGTGGGACATCCCTTCAAACCTAGTGGACTCACTGAGAAAAATTTGCCTATACATTGGGGCTGAATTCTTAATACCATTTTGTATTCGTTCATGCCTTTTTGCTGCTGTGGTGCTGGCAGATTCTTCCACACACAGGATTGTCAGAGTCTCCCAACCAGCTTACTCACCTTCAACTCTCTCAGTCACTTGCCCACAACTTCCACTTTAACGTGCTCACAGAGGAGGACCCCAGGGAGGGGGCAGGGGCGCAGAGCCAGCAAGTCGTGCAACTAAGTCTCCCGAGGCCTCCACGGTGCTCTTTCTCCTACATCTTGCCCCTTACCGTTTCAGGGAGCCCAGTGGCCTCAGCAGCAGTGAGTCCGCCCGTCCGAGGCCTGCCTTCTAGCTCCCTGGAGCCCAGCCACTGTGTGAGGGTCACTCCCCCGCTGTGTGTGATTCTGCCCCTCTGGTCCTCCGGCCTGGAGCTATGCTCCAGTTTGGGAGACTCCTGCTGTTCCCTCCAAGCTATTGTTGGCAGCCGAGCTGCCTCAGCTGTGTTCTGTGCTCCCGCTGGCCTCCTGCCTGCTCGCGGCCAGCCGGCGGGACACGGGGCTGTGAGCTGCCCAGAGGCCCTCCCTGAGGGTGCCCGCTGCTGCTGTCCTGAGGGCGGTGGGGGGCTACATTTAGTATGAAATGGAGGTGGAGGTCGGGATTTTCGCGATGAGAGTATATTTTTCAAAAATTCAGCAGGCGTTCAGGGTGTATTTTTGTTCTCTTCTACACACATACACACACACAGAGTGTAGCACAACACTGTGGTCACCAGCACACAAGTGCAGGCGCTGGAGACTGGGGGGGCTCCCCACTTAGCTCTGAGACCTTGGGACGTTACTGAACCTCCGTCTCTGTCTGCTCTTAATAGTGTTTTTCCTTGAAGCTCCCTGGCGCCGAGGGAGGAGACTGGAGCAGGGTCACCAGTTGACCTTACCCAAGATGTTCCTTTTTCAAATAGTGGCTTGCTTTTGCAAAGGCTGGCATTTAAACCCACATGTCAGTGTAAGATCAGAGAAGGGGCATTTTCACAAAAGGACATTTCACACCAACCCCCCACGTTAACGCCAGCTGTGGAGCTCACTCCCGCCTCTCTCCAGCAGGACCATGTAAATCCTTAGACTTCCGCTCCTTCAGGTTCTCACTGTTTTTCTTAATATAGGAAAAACGCAAAACAACATTGCGTGGCGTTTACTGTGTGGCACATGCTCTCCGGGCTTCTGTATACTGATTTGTTGTTCTGCCATGATGGACGAGGCCGACTCTTACCACTTTCTTCATTCTTCAGAAGGGGAGCTCAGGCACAGAGAGGTTAATTCTTTGTCCAGACCCTGCAATAGGACCCCGAGTCTGCCAGCTGTATGCTTGCCCAGCGGCCCTCTGCTGGCAGCCTCGGCAGGCACCTGAGGAAAGAACAGACCCCCTCATTACCCCCTCTCTGACATCTGGCTCCCGGCTGCTGACCTGGCAGCTTTTTAGTTGAACTTCAAGTGCCAAACTTAACATGATTGCAATCTGAAGGCGTGCAGCTTCAGGAAGCTACGAAGCTGCTTTACTCGGTGGGTTTGGAAGTCGTGAGAAATGATGAATAAGGAAAGGTCAGGCTGCCTGCTTGCCAGCTAGCAGGTCTGGACGGAGCAGCCTGCGCGATCAGATGTGGGAAGGCCCGTGGACGTACTGCGGTGTTAGGGTTTCATTTTATAGACAGGCCCAGAGAGGTGAAGTGTCTTGTTCGAGGCTGTGAAGTGTATTTGTGAAAACTGCAGGCACAGCGTTTAGCGGGGCAGTCGGGTAGGTGGTGTTGAAGTACTGGCAGGATCCTATTTAGTCATGGGAATTGGTATATGGTGTTTGTTCTGGGAGCTCCTTCAGCAACCTGGTGTCATAGGACTTATCTCGCACATTAAGGTCACAACTCCATATGCAATACTGAGCATGCCTTTGTTTCTGGAACCAGGACACATTAAATGCTAGACAGTGGTATGCAACCATTGACATCCTCTTTAAAATAATTTGTTCACTTTGGGGGCCATGGTGGCCCTTCTTCCATGAGCCTTGCCTGTATTTCTAAAGATGCCTGTCGCAACACTTGTCAGCATGAACCTGTATTAACCTCCCATTCAGTAGCAGAACAAAGGCAGCATCGCCCTGGTGTCTAGACCATGCATTCCAAAGACAGAACGCTTGGGTTTGAATTTCCACTGTCACAAGTTTATGCCCTTACCTATCTGTGCCTCAATTTCTCCATCTGTAAAATGGGGATAATAAAAGTACCTACACCCCATAGGGTTGTTGAAAGGACTAAATGGCTTACTATGCAAAGCACTTAGGAGAGGCTTGGCATGTTTCAGAAGCACTCTATGCGGATAGTTATCTATCATTATTTCTAGAAAAGGAAGCTGAGTTACAATGGATCACTGCAGACTATTAACTGGAGCTGAAAAAGGACTTACCTTTCTGCTTCCCATCTAAGGCTTGGCCTTGTTTTATAGTTTTAGGTGGGGCCTTAAAAACAGTTTTCCCAAGATCATCTAATAAGAATTGGATTCAATTTATAGAATTGCAATTTTTGACACCCTACTTTTAAGATATGAAAGTCTACTTTCATATCTCTTCCAAAAACAAGATAGAAAGCAAGGAAAAGAAAAAAGAAATTCAACTTCTTGGTTTACATTTTGAATGCCCAGGTGGAACATTTTTGTAAGTGCAAATAAATAAGCCAGCACAGTCATTATCTTAGAGCCTTATACAAATGACCTTCCCAAACAATACGCTAGTCTGTACAAATGTCAGTACAGAGACTAGATCTGAATGTCTAAAAGTGTGGAAACTTGAAAGAAAAATGATTTTGCTGGATTCCATAATGACCTTAATTGAGTGCTGGGAGGGTGTATCGGCAGGTTTGTTTTATAGCTGTAGGAAGTAATGATATTTTTCATGGTGATAGCTGGGTCTTTTCCGATTTTCCTAACCTTCCTTCAGGCATCTTAAAACATGAAGAAAATGGGAGTTTCTAAGTGAGTTCTTGCTTCTCCATCCTTAGGGGAAGTATGGTCCAGTGAGATTAGAGCCAATTTTAACTCTGGAGTAATGATTTGTCGCTCTCAATCTCAGTTTCCAGCATGTAAAAATAAGGATAATACGACTGAGCCCGTTGTGTTTTTCCAAGCTCACATAATACAAGCATGCAGGGTAAGTGCCTAGTGACTTGTTAGCACTCTCTTCTCCTCAGACATAGGAAATCATATTTTGATTAGATAAAGGTGTCCCATCTGGAAGGACACAGTACCTTGGGCATGTGTTCTGGCATCCCCAGTGTCTTTCTGGAATCAGGGGAAGGTTGACTCCAGGGGCCTTTGAGCCAGCGCCCAGCTTGGTGGATGGGAGAGCTGGGTTTCAGTCCCCATGCCACTTAGTTGGGGGGGGGGGGGTGGTCCTTTGGACACTCCACATGCATCATCCGTGGCAGCTCTGTGTAAAGGACGAGCAGTGTGACAGCCAGGACAGAGCTGTCCGGGTGCACAGCACAGGAAGTGCAGATGCCTTCGGGTGGGGGTCAGGCCTGGTGCACTTGAGCACGAGGCAAGTGGGTTGCAGAACAATTAGCAAGGCGAGACTTGTAGGAGGTGAGATCAGAAAGACAAGCAGGGCTAGAGTTTGCAGACTGTTGCAGGACAAGGATAGCAGTTTGGATTATATTCCATGTAGGAGACCACTGAGGGCTTTATACCTAATCTGAATTCTGTTTTAAGAAGATCATGTTGGCTGTGGTGCTCCCAACATGTCAGGGGTGAGAGTGTGAGGAGAAAGCCCAGCAGAGCCAAACTGCTGAGTCTGTGTGAGAGATGAGGCCCTTCTTCAGGGCAGTGGTGGGGAGAGGAAGGAGAGGTGAGGGAAGTATTCTGGAGGTGAGCACCATAGGACTTGTTGATAGATTTAAAGGGTGTAAAGGAAAGAGGAATTAAATATGACTTCTAGGTTTTTGGCTCAAGCAACTGAGGTAAATGCTGTTGCCGTAGGAAGGCTGGGGGTGTAACAGGTTTGGGTAGGTGGAATCAGGAGTTTTGGATGAGTTAGGCTTTGAGATGCTTATCAGATATTCAGAGCATAATGACTTTCAAATATGATGAAGTGATCACCACAGTAAGTTCAGTGAACACCCACCATCTTGTATAGATAGTAAAAAATGAAAAGGAAAAAAATAGTTTTTTCCTTATGATGAGAGCCCTTAAGATCTTTCCTCTTAACAACTTGGAAATACACGTCACCTAGCAGTGTTAACTGCTGTCATCACACTGTAATGTAACCCCCTGGGGACTTAGGGTGTTATAACCGGAAGTTTGCATCTTTTGACCATTTTCATCCAATTTCCCAATTTCCTCCTCACACCCTCCCCTAGCAACCACAAACCTTTTTCTATGAGATTTTGTTCCTTGCTTTTCATTTTTAGATTCCACATATGAAGTCATGCAGTATTTTTCTTTTTCTGACTTATTTCACTTAGAAATAAGTTCCATCCATGCTGTTGCAAATGGCAGGATTTATTTCTCATAGCTGAATAGTATTCCATTGTATATACTGTAGGCATACATATGTATACATATATCAATACTATATGTCATGCACACATACACACATCACAACTACTTTATCCATTCACCTGTTGATGGTGCTCAGATTACTTCCGTGTACTGGCTATTATAAATAATGCTCTAAAACACAGTGGTGCAGGTATATCTCTTTTACATTGTTTCATTTCCTTCAAATATATTCCCATAAGTGGAATTTCTGGATCATATAGAGTTCTATTTTTAATTTTTTGAGCAGCCTCCATACTTTTATCGATAGTGGTTATACCAATTTACATTATCACCAACTGTGTGCAAATCTTTGCCAGCATTTGCTGTCTCTTGTCTTTTTTTTCCCTTTTGATGATGATCATTCTAATTGGCTTGAGGTGCTGTCTGACTGGTTTTGATTTGCCTTTCCCAGGTAATTAATTAGGCCAAACACCATTCATGTACCTGTTGGCCATTCATGTCTTCTCTGAAAAAACGTTTATGTCCTTTACTTATTTTTGAATGGATTGTTATTGTTATTATTTTGCTGTGGAGTTCTGAGTTATTTTTATGTTTCAGATGCTAACTCATCAGATTATATAATAGTGTGCAAATAATATTTCCATTCTGTAGCTCTTTTCATTTTGTTACTTTCTTCTTTTGTTAAGCAGAAGCTTTTTAGTTTGATATGGTTCCACTTACTTATTTTTGGTTCTGTTGCTTGTGCTGTAGATGTCCTATCCAAGAGGAAAATGAACATTGCTAAGATCCATGTCGAGGAGCTCTAGCCCTAATTTTTCTTCTAGAAGTTCTGTGATTTCATCACTTACATTTAAGTCTTTAATCCACTTCAAGTAATTTTCTTACCATATAAGATAAGAATCCAGCTGCATTCTTTCACATGTGAATATCCAATTTTCCCAGCACCATTTATTGAAGAGACTGTTTTTGCTCCCTCGTCAAATATTAGTTGACTAAATATGTGTGGGTTTATTACTAGGGCTCTCAATTCTTGGTCTATGTCTTATTTTATGACACTACCACACTGTTTTCATTATGTTACTTTTATAATATAACTTGAAAACAGGAACTGTGATATTTCCTGCTTTGTTCTTCGTTCTCAGGATTGTTTTAGTTATTTGGTATCTTTTGTAGTTCTATTTAATGGACAGATGAGATGGCAAATAGCTGTTCTATGCACATTTTCATTAGTCATTCCCATTTCCAACATGTTTGAGTGATAACTTACATGATGATGATGATAATGAATAGATTATTCAAGTCATTGACTATTAGCATTAAGTTTACCATATTCGGATCTCCCTGATGACCTAGGGCTTAAGTCTCAGTGCTGTCACCTCTATGGCCTGAGTTCCATTCCAGGCCAGAGAGGTAACCCACATATGGCACAACAGACCTCTCCTGCAGGTCTTACCTGCTGCTCCTCTTAGCAGTGTATTTCAGTAAATCCACCTTTTCTGCTCCCCATTCTGTCTCTGGTGATTCCTCTCATCCCCCACACCTCTGGTCTACACCCCAATTCTTCTATGCAATAAATAAATAAATAATCTTTTTAAAAAAATTACCATATTCATGAAAGGGCAGGCTTGCTCCCATGTAGTGAATACATGACAGTACCATGACTAGCATTTATTAAACCCATATACTTACCATATAGTACACCCGTTACTCTTGCTAAACCCTTTGTGACCTGGTCATGTTGAAAATTTTCTGGGCTAGAGATGGGTGATTTGGGCTTGCTATTATTTCTCTGTGGATTTTATGTATGCTATATTGAGATGTAACTCACATTTATAAACTTAGTTTTTACCTGTATTCGCTAAGAAAAAGGACAAAGGTAAAAGCAAAGTCAAAAGCATGGCCAACATCTCACATATTTAAAAATAAGTGTCAATTTAGTCAATTTTTAAGTGTGGTTTAGAAAAGCTGTTAACTTACATGGATCTAATTTAAAATTGATATATTCCAAGAAGATACCTACATTCAGTCCTTTCCACGCTGTCGTCTTATGTGTATAATTTGCATATCAACTTAAGTCATATTGACATTTTTTTCAATTAACATTCTTTCATACACACACACACACACACACTTCTACATTATTCTGCTTTCACAGTTGGACATTTCTCATCCTCTCTGGGGTTCAGTTTCTTCCTTTGTAAAAACAAGGCAGGTGGGCTAGTGTTTAATAGCCAAGCTTTTTTCCAGTTCTTATATTCTGTGGCAGTGGCTATGGTCTACAGGGAAATAATGGGAATACAGTACAAATGACCCAGGAGTCTTCTTGGGAGAACAGTTCACTCCAAAATAGGGGTGCTGCTTAATGGGCCAGAGCTTTCCTGTTGTTAATGAGTCAGCATGAAAAATACCTCCAGAGAAGGCTAAGTGGGTCAGATTTATCTAAGGAGACAGCTGTGTAATCCTGTGTCCCTCTGCCAGCCCATGGCAGTGCAGATATATACTTCTGGGTTTTTGAACAACAGTCAAATAGCATTACCCACTTTGTGAAGTCCGTGAGCCCACAACTTAAAAAATGAAACTGACCTTAAAAAACTTCAGCAGGAGAACAAAGCAGAGCATTTTTGTAGGATCCATAGTCACGTTCTTCTAGCCTTTAAATGATCACCAATAACTGTGATACTGATGAGTGTGGGAAAGACTTTTGGTAAAAGAAGGAAAATAGTTGAAGAGTCAGCAAAAAACTTTTATGCCATGACTTTTTATTAAAGCTGTTTGATAAAACCTAGTAGGTCCTCTTAGGTCCTAAGAGGACCTGAAAATACGTGTTGTAAAACAAACAAGCCAGTGAGAGACCTTTCACTTAAAAACAAACTTTGAAGGTGCAGTTACTGCTCAGGTTGGCTTCCCAAGTATTCTTGTCATTGGGGACACACTGTGTATCCCCAACATAGTGGGGGAGGCTTCAGAGCCTGCGGGGAAATTCAAGCCTAGAAAGTGAAATGAAGGGGAAAAGGACAGGTTTGATGGAACTGGAGATCCTTGCCAAGGGCGTGCTGGCAGGGAACACAGAAGAACAGAGAGAATCCTGGAGGTGTTCAAATTGGATAGTTCTTGTTCTTTCACATGGATGACTTCTATTTATGCTAATTTTCCTAAATGCTAAGTTCTGACCAAGCAGGTAACCTTGTTGAGAGTTTTGTCTAGATCCAGTGTGAGGCTGGGCATACAGAACTGTGGTCTGTCCTTAGAATAGGGTCCCAGCTGATTTAGTCCCTCGGCATCTGTCCTATTGGCCGCTTGTCTAGACGGTGAGGCACCAGAAGCAATTAAATAGAGGATCGATGTCAGCAGACAGGTGTGCCCCTGCTTGCCCTCTGTTCCACACCAGCATAGTCTGAATTCGTGCAGCTTCTGGAAGCAGCACATTAACTAAAAACCTTCAGATTACCAGTACATCCAGGTGATGCAAATCGATTCCTGAATGAGCCGTGGTTATGCAGACATCCTTGGCAAAGGCGTGATATTAACGTGAAAGAGGGCTCAGATCTTAGACGTACTTTGGATTTATGGGCATCAAAAACGGGACCAGAAAAGTCATTTCCAAGTATTACTTTTGGTATCCTGTTAATACTGATGTCAGGCAGCTGGCCACGTCCTCGACCCCGACTGTGCTCCAGAAAGAGGCGGCTGAGTTCTGCCGTTCTCCGAGGGGGAGTATTTGCAGGTCTCGGAGGCTGTGAGTTAGGACCGCTGAGCCTGCCCCACCTGTCACAGCCTGGACCGTCTCCACGTAGGGTGCCGGGCGCACCACCGCCACGCGGCGCTGAGGTCAGCCTCTCGGTCTTGGGAGAACTCTTCTTATTCTAAATTACAGACTTTGCAGCCACCGGATATCCTCGCTGCATAACTGGCAGTAGCCATGTGGCTGCACTCGCGTTTCCTGACAACCACGGCATTATTTCCACTAATATCCTGTCGAAGGCCTCTCGCTGGGCGACTCCTCACTGCCACCCACACAGCCGCCCTCCCCTGGGGGAAACGACCCGCCGGTGGCCCGTGCGCCCCGAGCCGGCAGATGCCGCCCCAAAGTGCCTGCCATCGCGCGGGGCGACAGGGGCCCGGTCGTCCCCGCCGGCCGCCCTCGGGGACCCCGTCCCGGCAGCCGACTGCCGCCGGGTGCGGCGAGGCGGGCCGGCCGCCATGTGCTCCGCGCCGGGGCCCCGCGCCCGCGGCCGCAGCGTTCGCATTGTCCGAGTCCCCCCGAACCCCGCTGCGTTCCGTCCCCCCCTATCTGCGGCGCACACGCGCGCCGAGCCAGCGGCGCGCCCCCGGCAGGGGCGGAGGCGGCGGGGGGGCGCGGGGCGGGGCGGGGCGGCTCGGGGGCGGGCCCGGGGCGAGGCCGCCGGGGCGCCAGCGAGCGAGCGGCGAGTGCGGCGAGCACCCGAGAGCAGCGCGAGCACCAGCATGGCGGGGCTCAGACGCCCGCAGCCCGGCGGCTACTGCCGCACCGCCGCGGCCGTGAACCTGCTGCTGGGCGTCTTCCAGGTCCTGCTGCCCTGCTGTCGCCCGGGAGGGGCTCAGGGACAAGGTCAGCCTGGCGCCGCCTCGTTGGCTTTCCCTCTCCACCCCGCCCCCCCTTCTTTCTTTTAGGGAACTGCCGAAATCTACCCGAGGGCGCGGGGAGGAAAGGGAAAGGGGCAGCGGGAGGAAGGAAAGCGGTTGCAGCTCTCGCCTGATAACACGGCCAACCGCGGCGCCCCCGCCCGCGTCCCCCGGCCCCGTGCAAACGCCGCGCTGGCCGGCGGCCGGGCTTGGGGACAGCGGCGTGGACCGCTAGCCGCGCGTCCCGGAGCCTTTGTGCGCGGGCCCCGGGCGCTTCCCCCGCTTTGTGTAGCGCGCCGGGGCCCTCCGCGGCCCGGCTTCCTGCAGCTTTGTTCCCCGAGACTGGCTGCCCGGGACCCATCCCGCGGACGCCCGCCCGGGAGGCGACGGGTTGCGGAGCCCCGAGCGTCCAGCAGGGAGGCTTGCCCCCTCTGTGCCCCCCAGCGCCAGAACCCCTCGACCGTGCACGCTCTCGCCTCTCGGTCTAGAGGGGCCTCGGGCTTGCACCCGTCCATTGTGTTCTGATCCTGGCTCGCTCCTCGGGTGGCCTCCGCTTTTCGAAGCAAAGGGAGACTTGTTTGGGTGAGACGGGTGCATGGGGGGGGGGGGACGGTCGGGAAACAGGAAACGTTTCTTCTCCGTGCGTTAACAACGCGGTGCCTTTTTGGGTGTTCGTGCAGCGATCGAGCCGTTGCCGAACGTGGTGGAGCTGTGGCAGGCAGAAGAAGGGGAACTCCTGCTGCCCACTCAGGTGAGGACGACCGGGTGACAGGGGGCTGTGGGTGTGCGAGGGAGGCGAGGCCGCCGGCCCCCCAGCGGCACCAGCTCTCGGGCCACTTTGCAAGGCAAATAAACGGTCGGGCTGAGCCTGAACACCTGGCAACGGTGGCCTTCACGGCCTCCTCCCGCGCCATGTGACAGGGCGTGAGTCACCCCGGCCCCAAGTTCAGAAGCTGGGAGCCCTGGCCACCTCAGCAGGGCTGCGGCCAGCGGCTGCCAGGCAGAGGGCAGGGCAGCCCCTGGGCCGGCTGTGGCGGGGATGGCCGGGGACGCGTGCTGCTCTCTGAGCGCGCTGGTCCGCGTGCCGAGGACACAGGAGTATTGATTCCCCAAGTGCTATGCTTGGTACTTGCCATTAACGTTAAGTGGCCTAGGGATGAAGATGTGACTTTAAAGGATTGTAATCTTGGATGTATTCCAAGTGCCTGTAATTCGTGTTAGAATACACCCTCTTGAGAACTTGCATTTCAGGTTTTTGGTTTTTTCCCCTCGGCCTGTGATGAGATAATGATTGCATGTGGAAAAATAATTACTAACTTTTTATTGGGAATCCGTGGCATCAGACATTGCTTCTGCAGCAGATCGAGTCCTGCAAAGCTTTTGTCTTTAAGGTTTAACTTTTAGGAGAAATCCTCACTGACGCCAAATATACACATTTCAACATTATGTTGTTGACTTTTTCAGCATCCACAGTAGTAACCCCCCTTCCAGTTTTTTTCCATGGGTGATAGCGGTTTGAATTATACAGGAAGATGCAGCTTGTGTGCAGTAATTTTTAAGATGTTCTTTGCTTCCACATTGGTGGCAGCGCTTAATCCTATGTTGTCTCATGTGGCTGTTTAGAAAAACAGGATGTGTAGCTGTGACTTCATTGAGAGGCAAATGCAGATTTACATTTCAGTTTTCTCCTTCCTATGTGAAACATTTAGAGTGCTGCCGGTTTTTAGCTATTTGGAATATTCATTTTAACCAGGGCTAATGAATAACAGCTTCAAGAGGAGAGGTGATTTTAGAACAGCATTTTCCTGAATGTTCCCTGAAGGCCAGAAGCAGAATGAAGGCCCTGACAGGATGGGGGGCCCAATAGTTTGTCCTCTTAGAAGTTTTTCCCAAATGGAGTTTTT
The DNA here is from genome assembly GCA_004024925.1 of Scalopus aquaticus. Lineage (NCBI taxonomy): Eukaryota > Metazoa > Chordata > Mammalia > Eulipotyphla > Talpidae > Scalopus > Scalopus aquaticus. The sequence goes on from PVIJ01000144.1 coordinate 328,550, forward strand.
CCTCGTTATAAATAACATATGTGTATTGTTGAAGGTTTGGAAAATACAGAAAGATGAAAAGAACAAAACAGAAATCATCCATAATCCAACTGAGAGAACCACAGCTTGGCATCTGCTGTATTTACTTTTAAAAAATAGAGTTGTGTCTGTGGAGAGCCAAGTTGTCCAGCAGCAGCATTAGTGACATTTTGGGGTGGAGAATTATTTGTTGTGGGGGGCTCTTCTGGGCGAGGTGAGGTGTCAGGCCCTTAGAACAACCCTGCCTCTATCTTCTAGATGCCAATTCCACCCCACCCCCCACCCCCGCCCCCAGTTGTGACAGCCAGAAATGTCCCCAGTTACTGCCGTACGTCCCTTGGGAGCAAAGTTGCCCACTGACAAGCACTGGTGTGTGTCTGTATGTATTTGCATTTTTACTCAGTTGTATCCTCAGCCTCTTCTGGTTAGTGTTGGAAACCAACCCAGACTAAAAGGAAAGTGAATTATAGACTCTCATTTGTTACAGCATTAGTTGAAGATTTAGTGTCTGTGTTCAGAGGTAGAACTGTCAAGACCTATGATCTGATTATTTTATGGGCTCAAGAGTTATTTTATAAAAGTCTGAATTTCTGGTTTTGTTTATAGGCATAATAGTACAGTTGTTTTGGTGAAACATGTTAGGATTTAGAAGCTGTCTTTCTGAAAGTGTCACCATGGAGATATTTATAATTAAGTTATTTTAATCAAAGCTATAATGAAAGTGAAACTGATAACTCAAAATAATTTTCTAAATACTTCATCTCTCTTTATATGTGTTGCTTTTGGAGACTTTTTTATCCTGCACATATGCCTGGGTGAGGCTAAATATGGATTGATCTGCAGATACATGATTTAGGTATATAGATATGCCTGTAGATTGATGCAAGCCATGTATGTATGTATGTATGTATACACATACATCAAGCTGTAGGGAGTTTTGAACAAAGTTATTTTAGGAATTCTTTTCAAAAAATTTTTTTTTCAGAAAAAGTTCTCTCATGGGTGTCATGAAGTCAGTTGAAAAGAGACTATTTATAGGTATTATTTAAATCTGAGGGTTCTCTGCTGAATGAACTGCTGGGTTAGCTTCTGTCCATGCAGACAGACTTAAGATGACGTCTGAAGCTAAGATTTGTCAGTGAGAGGCGAACAGGAGCATCAGATGTGGCATTAAACAATTGAATACTAACATTTGCCAACCCTGATTATTTATAGTTACTCATTTTGGAAGTGTTTTCCATTGCGGGGGGGGTGTCTTCTTTTTCTCCCTTTTTTCCTGATGCAGCTCTCAGTGATCAGGAACTAGAATATCGGGTATTAGTTAAAACGGCGCCAACAGTTGAATTGTTAGCAGCTGTCAGACTCTAAGGCTCAGACTTTTGGCTTCATCCCTTGTGCTCCGTTGCTTCACTGGGGGTAATATTGGTGCTGATCTCGGAGGGTTTTGTGGGGATTATGTATGTTGAACTTGGGAAACATTCCTGTCTCACCTGTTGGCATTCTCACCTCCAGCCTGTGCCCCTGCTGCTGGGGAGGCCAGGGCGCTTTCCTGCCTGAGGCGGCCCTGAGCTGCTGTGTGACTGCAGTTGCATCGCTCAGTTCTGCTCTTCTCTTTTTGTTCCATGCTGTCTGTTGTGATGAGAAGGAAGGAAAAACCTGTGTGATCTGTTTCTTAGATTCACAGACTTTTCCTGCCCCCAGACTCTGCTGCACCCATCCTTCCACGCACGGAGTCCAGCGTGGGATGGTGTCGACAGGGCACAACCAAAGCCGTGATTTCACGAGCATGTCGAGCGCGAGTCCAGCGTGTCTGCGCGCTGCTTTGTGCACGTCTTACTTCGCCCTCAGGGTTGAAGCCTGCGAGTGCCTGTGTCCACTTGACCTGCTCTGCCCTCAGGGCCTGCTGTAGTCTGGCCTGCTTGGTCCTCGGCGATGCTCCTTGGGCTGGACCCTGGGCGTCTCGGGCCAGCTTTCGCTATGGTCCAGCCAGCCCACCTGACTGCTCCCCGCAGCTCCCCCTTCTCGTTTCTCCTTCTTTGAGCTTCCTGTGAGTCTGGCTTTTTTCTTTATCTTGAGCGTGGCCTGTTGTCTCCCTGGGGCCCCTTTTAGATGGTTTGGGCGTCTAAGGTTGGAGGCCCAGTCGGGGCCAGCGTGCTGCAGGCGGCAGGCCTCCATCTCTGGCCTGTCCGTCACTCTGGCGGACGTGGTCAGTGTCTCGTCCAGTCCCCTGTTTAGGAGATGAAGCACTTCGCAAGGTGGCAGGGACGCCTGCATGTGATAGCCCGTCTTTATGTCAGTTCCAGCAGCAAGAGGGGCTGTCTGCGATGTGTCCTGTCAGTCTGTCCTTTGCTGAGATGATAAGACTCACACTTAATGGCCCCTGGTCAGGTTTGCCTCATGGACCTCGGTGCCTGGGGTGGGTCATGTTGTCTGTCTGGTCTGGGATGGACAGGCCAGTGCTCTGAGGGTCAGGTTGTTCTTAGAGCAGACTCCTACCGTGAGCGGGGCCCAGTGGGTCCCTGGGGTACAGTGGTGAATGAGAAGGGTTCTGCTAAAAAAAAAACCCTCATGTCTTGTTTTATCCCTTTGCGTCTAAGAGTGCAGATAACGGAAATTGGTAGAAAGTGAAACAGGAAATGGTATTTGAATATCATTATCTCAGGTACTGTGTTATAAAATAACATCTGCTCCAGACGGTGAATCATTGAATAGTATTTGGAAATCTTTTTGTCACAGAGGTTTATTTTTGGTTTAATCCATTTCCATTAAAAATAAAGCAAACATTGTACAAAAATGAACAGTGACGTAAAATATATATTAAAAGTAACAAAAAAATTAAAATGAAATATTTAAAATAAAAAAAAGGAAAATGACAGTAGCACTGGTTGAGTACTAACTACCAGAAGTGCTCAACCATGGTACAAGCATTACTTCATGTCAATACACTGAAAATGACCACGTCTTATGCATAGATGGGGAAACTGAGGCACAGAGTCATGAGGTAACCTAGTTGAGGCTCTCAGCGAGTGGCAGAGGTGATTTGACCCCAGGATGTGTTTACTCGAGAGCTGGGCTGTGCCTGCAGTGTTATGGTGGGAGTCCTAGCAGTTTGACCAGGAAGTTGTAGCATGGTGGTTCCTGTGTCTGAGGAACATGGTATCATCTTCTGTCAGATTTAGAAAAACATTGTTCAATGAGGTTTTCAAAAATAGTCATTTCCACGCGTACCTGAGAAACGGCTAGATTGTGCCCAGCTCTGCCGACATTGTGAGTGTGGCCCGTGGACCAGGCTCTGCTGGAGCGCTGGAGGCAGGCACTGCCCTTGTGGGGTTCACAGTCGAATGGGGGTGTCAAGATAATAAACAGAAATTGGATGAATGGGAGGTTATTTTGTCTGTTAGGAGGCGCCAGTGCTCCGTGCTGGCGGACTGGAGTGGGCATGAGTTTCCACGAGAGCCGTGAGGGCCGAGGCCCGCACAGCCAGCCCTTGCCTGGTGCTGGGGATTCGAAGGCTAGGCCATTTAGTCACTGTGTGCATGTCGGAGTGTGCTTACGCGGGCTGGGGTGGCACAGCCTCCTCCAACCTAGACAGTGCAGCGGGAACCGCCACCGTGTCAACAACGGCACTTGATATTTGAGCCAACCCTTGAGGCAGCCACGGGCTTAGATGAGCCGCGCAGGATCCTGAGGCTCTGCCAGGAGGAGCTGGGGGAGTCAGGATGAGGTCCCGGCCCTTTGAGCGCCCGGTGTTGTTGGGGAGATAAGGTTGGTAATACCCTGAGATAACATTCATGGCTGAACTGTAGGAACTGAGAGGACAGGGAGGGACAGTGTGGATTGAAGGTGTCCTTAAGGCCGGGGGTCGGGGCTGGGGGAGCAGTTTAGGGGTCTGCGTCAACAGAGGGGCCTCGGGCGGCGCCCGGGGAACCGTGGCTGATGTCCTCCATGGCAGCGCACACGCCCACTGCAGTGGGCTGCGGAGGTCGGGTTGGGCGTCTGCCAAGGCCTGTATCGGACTGTGCTCAAGTCCAGGTTAAGGAGTCAGAGTAAACCTGACTAGAAGTGAGGGAGCCAGGGAAGCTTCTGGAACAGGGATTAACTTCAGTGATGCTAATGTTATCAATCAGTGGCCTTGATGTCACCCATGGATGGCTGGGCCACACCATGAGGTGACGGGTGATGACTGATGTTGACTGAGGAAGGCTGGGCTCAGGCTGATGAGCAGAGCAGGTTGAAGTCGGCATCGTAACCCAGAGTGAGAAGGCCTGTCCGGTGGTGTGGCGGCCTGTGGCTCATGTGTGGGCTGATTTGCTTGCAGAAGGAATGGAGAAGAGAGGACAGGTCTGAGCTGTATTTCTGATGACACATCAGTCTTTATAATTGGACGTGGCAGGAGGAGAGCCGCACATGTGGACTCTGAGGTTGGCCAAGGGATCGAGGAGGGTGATGGTGGCCTTGACAGACGGGCTGTGTAGAACAGAAGTGCTTGGCGGGACCCCTGCTGATGGCAGGCTTGGCGTTGGTCATCATTGTTTCTGGGGAGACAGAAGGCCTGTGTCGTGCGGTGCGCGGTGCTGGGACTGGAGCTGTGAATGAATATAGTAGAGGGTCTGCCTCAGGCTCGGGATTGTGCTGGCCCAAACCTTGCGTCCTGGTTCGGGTAGAAAGATGATGCTGTAGTTGAGTGTCTCCCTGTACTATTGAAAAGTTGCAGCTGGAGGAAGGGATTTGGGCCCCTTGGTGACAAGTGTGGGTTAACTTTTGGAGGGAATGAGTACAGAGGGGTGATGGGGAGGAAGAGGCAGAGGGGCAGTGCCACCGCCACCCACAGCCAAGGGTTAGAGAGAATTGGGAGGCATGGGAGGGTCGTGTTCCCGAGCAGCAGTGAGTCAACAGGTCTGTCAGGCACAGGACAAGGTCGTCCTTAACTGGGACTGCACCTTTGTTTCTGTTTCAAGCACCTTTTTTGGGTCCCTCCTCACCTCCCGGCACTGACTTGTGGTCAGAGTCTGGTCAGTCTGGAGGCTACTTTGGGTGAGTGTGATATTTATGCCATTTGTAACATGTATCAGACTTTTTACCGTGGTGTCAAGATAGTCCTTTAGAGAATTCTGAGCCAAACAATGCATTTTCAATTTCTGGGAATTTTAGTTATCCTTAAATATTATCTAGTATCATTAACTTGAACACTATCGAGAGGCTTCTAGAGGGAAATGGTGTCGAGCTGATTTTGAGATCATGGGCAGTGTGATTTTCACCAGATGGAGTGTTTACTTACCGTGATCAGCTAAGGGGTGGCGGGGCAACTGGGATTCTCAGGTGTGTCATTCTTCTCTGAGTGTTTACGGGGCACCGGCCGTGTGCTGGGCACCATTCGACATTCATGACAAGTTCACCTTCCCTGTGAGAGCTGAAGACATGTTTCTTTGGGGGATTTTTCTCGTTCCTTTGAAACAACTGTTAAAGCTTGTTCTTTGTCAATAGGGTGACTCTGAAGAGGATGTGGAGGAGAATTCTCCAGAGCAGAGGTAAGGGGGACATGGGCGTGGTTATCTGCTGAATTTCCTTGCCCACTCTGGGTGCTGTTTCAAGCCTTGGGGTGTGTCTGTCTGTGTATTTAGTATTACCTGTGATATACCCTTCTTTTTGGGAGTTGGTGCATCTGTGTTCTTTAATAACTAATATGACTTTGTTTTAAAATAAGGTTGTACAGAAAGCTGTGAGATACCCCCCACCACACCATACACACCAGGTGCCCTTTCCTGTGGCATGCTTGCACTCTTGTTCACAAATGCAAGGCATGTACTGGGTGTGGGTGCTGGACATGAAATATTAGATCTGTTTTATGTGTAGTAGGAGAGTCATATTGTAAACAAAATAGTCAATGCTTGCACTAAAAACTGTCAAGAATTAGGTGACTGTGGTGGAGAATGATGTGGTAAATGGTGGCCAGGTGAGACCCTTCTGAGGAGATGACATACAAGCAGAAGTCTGGAGAATGTACAGGGGCAACTGTGTGGCAGGTAGAGGGAGAACACTCTGGGTAGAGTGAATGATATGTGCAAAGGCCCTGAGGTAGGAAGCAGTGGCAGCAATACAGGGACATAAAGAAGGCTGGTGTGGTTTGTAGGCCAGCGTGACAAGGCAGGATCTTAGAGGCCACAGTAAGGAGGTTGGGTTTTATTTTCTTTTTTATCCCTTTATTGTAAGATTTTTATTTATTTTGCATAGAAGCACTGGGGTGTAGGCCAGAGGTGTGGGGGATTGAGCTGGTTCACCAGAGAGAGAGTGGGGAGAACAGGGGGATTTACTGAAATACACTGCTGAGGGGAGCAGTGGGCGAGACAGGAGAGGGTTAGCTCCCTGGCCGGGAATTGAACTAAGGTCGTTGCAGTGGGCCTTTGCAGTGGTAGCACTGAGACTTAACCCTTGGGCCACCAGGGAGGTCCGCGGGTATTATTTTTTTAAGTGTGGTATGAATTGTTAAAAGATTTTAAGCAGGGGTTAGCAAATCAAAAGATGTAAATTATATTTTACATACTTTGGTCCCAGGGCAGCCTGGCCCTGTTGTCACACTGGGCTATCTGGTCCTTTGGAGGAATCATGAAGACCCCTAAGTAGCACCTGGCACCAGATTAACTTCTGAATCCTGCGCATCCGTATGTTCTCCTAACGTTGATCTGAGACTGCAAGTTCTTTTTTTCCCATCTCTACTTGCATCTCGCTTCTCCGCTTACCAAAGGAAGGCATACTTCTTAGCAACCCTGGTCCTGTTGTGTGCTACATCTTGGTCAGACAGCAGAGGGGAAGTTTGAAATATTAAGGTTGAGAAGAAAGTGATTCACTCTGATGGGATGACAAATTCATTTGTAACTCTGGTGGTTTTCAAATTTTTCCTCAAAATTGAAGGAGGTCCCAGTCAAATTGGCAGTTGATAGGTCACCCAAAGTTATTTTTTTAAAAGATTTATTTTGTTTATTTATGCATATAAGAACTGGGGTGTAGGCCAGAGGTGCGTGGGATGAGAGGATTCACAATAGAGAGAATGGGGAGCAGAACAGGCAGATCCACTGAAATACACTGCTGTGGGGAGCAGTGGGTGAGACAGGAGAGGTCTGCTGTGCCATGTGGGTCAGCTTCCTGGGTGGGGATGGAACTCATGTCACAGTGGCTGGCTATAGCTTGATAGCACTGAGACTTTAATCCCTACAGCACCAGGGAGGCCCCCAAAGTTATTTTTAATGATAGATCACTGTGATTTTTGGAAATAATGCTGAGGGAGTTTAGAGAATGCTGGGGTGCGATAACCAAGCTCTCCCATTCATATCTACTTATGTGAACAGGTTTCTCACTACTTACATTAAAAAAAAAAAAAATGGACAAGGAAAATAAGACTAAATTGATAGCATCTTAACCCTGTCTCATTCTAACAGTCAGTAGTAAACCAGTTGGGGAAATAAGACAGTTGCCTCCATCTCATTAAAGGCTATCTTTTCAGTAAAATCTGATTTATGTTTAATTGTCAGAATTTGTCAACTGTTATTTTGAGCAGTTGTATACTAATAAAAATTATAATGATAATTCAGAAGAAAAACATTTAGACTTAGATTGTATGGTCACAGGAAAACATTTTAAAACCCCAGAATTTTAATTTATACCCCATAGTTTTGTGGCAGAAGACTGTGAAGATAAAGCTATATTAGGTTAAAATTCTTTGAGGGACTATCTAGCAGCCAGGAAAACCTATTTTGTGGATTTCAAATATAGATCATGATGGCCATCACTGCCCTGGTCTTTAGAATTCACTGGATATATTTTAAAACAATGGTTTTATTAAACGTACCAACAGCTACAATGTGCCAAAAGCTACATTCTTTGAGCCATTAGCTCGTAAAAATTTTAAATGTGGGACAACGTCAGTATATGGGGCAGAGGTCAGCCACAATCCTCTTGGGGTGGGTGGAGTAAGAAAAGGTGAGCGGGACTGGTGGCGGGTGGGCCAGGCCAGTGGTTGTGGGATAGGGGAGACAAAGTTCTGAGTTGAATTTTGGGGGTGGGACAGATTTAGTCCTTGTTGAATCAGTTGTGGAGAATAAGGGAAAAGGAACTCATGGATAGCTTCTAGAATTTGGCTTGAGCCTCTGGGGAGATGATGATGATGTGATAGGGAAGCATTTGGTGGGAGGGAAGGCAAGAACTGCAGTTGGTTGTCTCCTAGGAATGTCAGACTTGATTTGACAAGTCCATAGGGAGAGGGCAGATAGGCCCGGATGTGTGGGGAGCTAGGAGGAGCTGGAAATTCAGGCCATTTGGGTGAGGGGGATGTGAGGTTAGGGGAGCAACGACAAGCCTGAGTCGCCCTGTGTCTTTGATTTTGCTCTTTGACCTTGTACTTTTCTTCTTACTAATCAGCTAGTTTCTTTTCACCAACTCTGTCCAATAAGTATTATCCTTATTGATCTTTCGATGCGGTGTCGGTGGGCGAGGGTATGGGGTGAGGGAGAGCCACAGCGGGACTTGGAACAGTAGGAGACACCCCTACGCAGTCACAGGCCGGTCCCTGGGCCTCCGGCTCCCGAAGGCGCGCTGAGTTACTTATTTAGGAAATCCTGCTTGATTGCGTACTACCTCTGCGCTAACTTCTGCTTTCTGTTTATTTATTTTGTTGTTGAAGAAAATACACATCATTTGTTCTCCCAGCCCTTTTCAGTCGGCAGGTTCCCGGCTCACAGCTCAGTCATCGGTGGGCCGCCCTTCCCTCTCCACCCCGGGACTTGTCCCTGCTGTTGAGGAAAAACACCACGTCTGGTTGGGTTTTCATGCTCCATCTTGCTCCCCAGTTTGACCAACCCTAGTTTTTGTGTTTTTAATCTTCTCAGTGTTAGACACACCAGCCTTCGGTGCCATGTAGCCCTACGTGCTTTCCTGTTGACTTCCAAACCTCTGTTTCTTTTGGCTCTTTGTCGTCGAGATTTGTTCCTTATGTGTAAAGACAAGATCATGCCGCGAGTTGGAGGCCAGATTAGAAAACCTGCTTGGTCTTCACTTTTTGAAAATGTGGGTTCTGGAGTTCTCTCCAAGAATGATCTTTAGAAGAGCAACGCCCCAGATGGGTAGGTTAGTCTCCTCAGTACTGTGCAGGGGGAATTTTAGGTTAAAAGAAATTTTAAGACCCTCCTAACTCATATCATGGCTTGCGATTTTAAAAATACACCGTTTCTTTAGACTACATTTAGATTTACAGAAAGACAGTGGAGGAGGTGCGGAGAGCCCGTGTGCCCCTCTGGGAGCTTATCCCACTGTACTGAGGCACTTTGCCACGGCTCAGAACCCTGCGCTGGCGCACTAGGGTGAATCAACTCCACGCTTCGGCGGATTCTGCTAGTTTTTCCCTCTTGCCCACTTTCTGCCAGGACTGGCCAGGTCTCCTGGGGGCCCTCTTGGTGTCGACACTGTCAGAAAGTGTTGACACTTTGTTCTTGAACCTCGGGAGCCTGGTCAGGTTTGGGGGGCGGGGGGCTTGGTGTTTCTCCTCATGGTCTGATTGGGGCTGGGGGCTGGGGGGGGGGAGGCCACGCCTCCCGACTGGCAGGTCCCTGCTGTCAGAACGACTCAGTGCTTTGGTGCTGGCCTCGGTCACCTGGCTGAGGTAGGTTCGGGGGCTTTCTCCTCTGTGACGTTACACTCTGGCCACCTCTTTCTGTTCTGCACTCTTTGGAGTCATTATGTGGAATTAAGCTCCACCGACATAAATAATTTAGAACTCTGTGTGGGAGATTTGTCCATTCTTCCTCATTTATTTATTTGCTCAGTCATTTATTTATATCAGTATGGACTCCAGGATATTTATTCTTCGTATTGTAAGCTAAAACTAGATTTGCCCTGCTGTTTTAATGTCATTGATCCTTAATCTAACTTATGAAATTATTAGTATCTCTTTACACATTTTTCGAACATTTTTGTGATTTTAATTTCAGTTGCTACCCCCCCATGCCAACTCCTAATGATATTAAGATGTACCCCTAGTCAGCAGCGACTGCCCTTGGGAATTCCACAAAATGAGCATATTGTCTCTGAGACAGCCCATTTAGAGGGGCACCTACTACCTTGGGACTCAAGAAATAAGATGTGACCATAAAACAGAGTCATTATGTCCCAAGAAGAGTGTAGGTGGACCTTGGCCTCTTATCAGGGAAGAAAATCCAGGTCTGTGGAGATTATGTTCACCTGCAGACTGCCTGGGTGGGGTGGCCCCAGACCCTCCTTGATTCTCACATGGAGTGTTCCAGAGCGGCTTGCATATTATCTCAGATGCAGTTTGGGAAAGCTTTCAGGGTAATTGGTCTCATTGAAGATATCATTTATATTATCTTGACTTCATCTTCTGCGAATGCTGTGTAATTGTATTTGGTTGAAAGCCAGAAGAGCAATATTTGACAGACTCTCGTCCCTCTTTCCTCCCCATCCCCATTTTTCTCCTGGGTGTTCTCAAATATCAGCAGTAATTTACCTCTTCGCTGAGACAGAAAGATTGCTGGTGGGGACTCAGTGGTGAGAGCAAATGAGAGTGGACTGCAGCTCTTCCTAGAAATGAATACTCCCTGGGAAGCTTGTCCGACTCTCTGTACGTCCTCCCAAGAAGCCTTTTTTGGGTCTATTTGTTAGAATATGAAACGTTTAAATATTGGCAAAGTATGAGTAGTATACTATTTCAGCTTTTAAAAATGGTTACATAAAAACCATCAATACTGACTGGAGAAGGTACAGTATCCCTGGATGTTTTCTTTGTTCCTTTTTAATGTGCTTTTATCTGATTAGTAACAGCAGTAAAATGTGTTCTCCTGAAACAGTTTACATCAGTTAGAGGTAGATCCTAGGAGTCAGACATGAAGAAAATCTCGTTAACCTCTCAGCCACATACTGAAAGATCGAATTGCAGACAAAAATGACTTAATCTTTAGGGAAACTTCCTTTTGGCAACGAAGGGGGAGCTTGAAGCCCCCACTGGGAATGGAGCTTCTTTTCACTTTTCTTTGTTTCTCCTTTAGAAATCCTTTAGATTTTAACAAAATCCCCGAGTTCCTGACCTGGTGATAAGGACTTATATTTTTCATCTGAACACCTCTCCCCAGGGTTCCTCGGTGAATCTTCTCTTCCCAGCTGTCATTCCCCGGGGCAATCCTGCCTGCTCTCTCAGGGCTTTATAGAGAGAGAAGGAGCTTGAATTCAGATTAGACCTCTGCCCAGAGGTCTCACCCGTCCAGGTGCTTGCGGAGAGCTCCCTTTAGCTTCAGGTGCTGCTTAGTGTGTTTGAACTGAGCTTTCCCCTCTCAGGTCCTCTTGGCCCCCCTCTTCCTGCTCCACAGGTTCCTCCCTTGGCCCAGGGAATGGAGGGTTTGTAAGTGGGGGTACGCAGGCACCAGACACATTTGCATAAACCAGAAATCAGGATCACCCTGCTCATTCTCCCTCCTCCCCCGTGAATCACCAGGTATGGCTGGCTCTTCAGGGCTCCTGCCTCCATTTTATAGCTGCCCCAGGCTGTTCCTCACGTCCAGCTGGAGCCCTGTGTCTCAGCCATGCATCCTTTCCTGGCGTGCCCTGCACAAACAGGCTTTTGTGGACGCCCTTACCTTCGGGATGAAGTGCAGCGCTGGAGCTTGGCACAGAAGGCTTTTTGTGAGCCAGGCCCCCTCACCTTTTCAGCCTTCCTCTCCGGGCTTCTCACTTCCCCTCATCCTCATTCACACTGGCTGGGTCTTTCTCTTCCTCCAGAACACTCTTCTCACCTGACCAGTCCCATCGGTCCTGCTCCACAAGCAATCTGGCACTTCCCCCAGGCCAGGGCCCTTAGTCCTCTGGTTTGAAAGGCCTTTCTCAGGTCGCCCAAGTTCCCCTGGGAGGCTCTTTCAGCCGATCCCCCATCACCTCACCTGGTACCCGACCGCAGCTAAATGATGGCATGTTAGCTCCTAGGCGAAGATGTAAGTCTTTTAACCTGGTTACGTGTCGTGTCACATGTCCTTCCTGTCCAAACCCACGAGGCATGTTTGCCACTGAAACTGCAGTGCAGGTTCCAGTACTAGAGGTTGTGGTCTTTAAGTTAGGTCACTGCAACTGGTGTGTCTTTAAAGAGGAGAATGACTTGCTAGCTCCTTGTCTGTGTGGCCCCTGGAACCTTGTGTGCCCTGAGAGGGTTGCAGAGTGAATGCATTTAGTCATAGTCTTCTTGGCCACAAGGTAAAGTGATTTTCTGACTGTAACAGACTCATGACATAGATGTTCTCTTTAGAATACAAGCTTTTAACTAGGGTGATTGGTAGATACTAAAATTGTTTTCAAGCCACAGAGACCTTGTTGGGTTTATTTAGGCTATGAAATTTTTAGTAAAGTTTTTGACATGTATATAATCAGAAAAATAGAATTAGAATCCTGATTCTAATTTTCAGTAAAATTTCTTCTTCTAGATACAGCTTTTTATAGACTCTGGAGTGATTTGCTTTGTGCTAATTTCTATCTTTATATTTATATTGAAAAAGATATTTGAACCAACTTTAATAATCCCAGGTGTATTCTGATGGGTTTATACAAAATAAAAGCAGACAGAATGCTTCATTATTATTGACACCTGAAAAGCCTGGAGTGAATGGGTTTGGTAAGTGAAGGCCAGAACCTCAGTGTTCCTCGCTTTCAGGATTGCCTTTAGAAGAAGTGGCTTTACTGAACCATTGAAATCTGACTCTCAGTTGCCTTCATGCCCTTTGCAACTTCTTGGCTTGATTATTTATTGCCACTTATCCCAGTATTTAACAGAAAGGAACTCTATGAAAGCCACTGGGGCAGGTGTGCATCCTGAAGCAAGAGCTAGGTACATTCTGACTCCTGGGAGGATTTGCCTATGGAAATGACCATGTGGTTGAAAAGGACACCAAAGACATAAGAAGCTTATTTCAGAAGAGAGTGAATGTACCACCATGAGTAAGGAAGAAAGAGAGATCAGGGTGTTTGGCCATTAAACACCCAATTTATTATCTTCAGGAAAGTTTATAGCTTTATAGCCACGGGTGAGCTGACGTGTGGTCACTTTAGGCTTCATTTATGCAGTGGGCATTGTGCTGTGGGTTACCCTCGACTTGTCTTGCCACGATGGGTTGATGAGAAAGGATCTCTAGAAGGCACTCTCTAGAAGGATCCCTATCTCTTGGCAGAGTGGCGTGACTAGATCTGTAGAGATGTTCTAGAGATGTTGTGACACTGAATTTCTTATCATTTAAGAAGGTGGCAGGGCTTGGGATTTCAGGGTTCACAGGAGAATTATAATTTCCCAAGGCAGTATTCTCTGTCTAGTAACACCAACATTAAGATAATGGGGTCTCCTGGGAGCTTGTTACTCTAGTTTTAAATGAATTGTCATCAGATTATTTGTTGTTACAGTCTTCCACATGTGAAATGACTCTAGAGTAATTGTGATTTTCCCCTAATAAATGTAACAAAAAAAATGTTGTCACTTCACAAATAATTACTATGGTAGTCTAGGCAGTATTCCACACGTGTTATGGTGCTCCGTGAAGATGTTTTGGAATCATTGTTTTTAGGGTTGTTCTGCCACTAATTTATAAATTGCACGAGAAAAAGTCTGGCTTGCTTATTGGAATCTTTCCCAGTGTTCTCTCCCAAACTAAGGGAGATGTTTTTAAAAAGTCGGCTCTGTGCCTGAGAATTCTTTGATATTACATTCAAAATTTACTGAGACCTTTTCAATTTTTTTTAAGATTTATTTATTTATGCATACAAGGTGGGGTGTAAGCCAGAGGTGGGGGTGGTGAGAGGATTCACCAGAGACAGAGTGGGGAGCAGAATAGGCAAACTGACTGAAGTACACTGCTGAGAAGAGGAATAGTGGGCGAGGCAGGAGAGGTCTACTGAGCCATGTGGGAATCTCCCAGGCTGGGTATCGAACCCATGCTGCAGTGTTTCTGGATAACTTCATAGTGCTACGCTTAAGCCGTTGCGTCACCAGGGAGGCACCCTTTTCAATCATTTAAAAACTTACTTCCTTTTTCTTTTCCTCCAAAAATCTTTTAGGAAAATTTGCTGTAGAAAATGACTATATTTACTGCATGGCATTATTTGCACAACACACACTGCACAGCCCAGTTTGAGAAGCACGGCTGAAATGCCATGCTGCACTTCCCCTCCCATTCCTGTTGTCCTTACCCAGTTTATTCAAGTATGTGTCATTCCTAAAACATGGATCTGACCGACACATGATTCTTGGGCTACACTAAATTCTGTAGAAAAGATGATTTGCCATCTGTGGAATGTCCAAAGAAACCCACAGCTGGATTTGAAGGCTGTCCCAGAGAACAGCTTCAGTAAAAGCAAGGACATTGTATGTGTCTCCCCAAGTTGACCATTGTGAGAATTAGGTAGGAGACAACCCACGTTGGTGTCATGTTCCTGCCACATCGGAAACAGGGTTTTTTTGGTTTTTTTTTTTTTGAATGATAGGTCTCTTTTTTAAA
>PVIJ01000144.1:343192-377648 GCA_004024925.1 Scalopus aquaticus
GAGAGGGTTCACCAGAGACAGAGTGGGGAGCAGAACAGGCAGATCAGAAATACACTGCTGAGAGGAGCAGTGGGCGAGGCAGGAGAGGTCTGCCGCACCATGTGGGATCCTCCCTGGCTGGGCGTCGAACTCGCATCGCGCGCGTGCTGCTGACAGCTCCACAGCGCAGCGCTTAACCGCTGCGCCACCAGGAAGGCCCGGCTCCAGGGTTTTGCTGTCTTGTAGACATTGGTCTTTCAGCTTCCATAAAACTACTCATGAGGGCAAGTCTACTTGGAGTAACAATCTAATATCCTGGTAGTTGGTTATGGCAGATGTGTGTTGTATGAATTTTTGGTGAAGTAATTCTGGGGTGATGGTTAATCTTTATTTCTTAAAATCATGCTACTTCAGTTAGTCCATGAAAAATTAGATGCAGGCAATTGCCCTTGGATTGTACTTTAGAGCTTACAAAGTACTTTCACACCAGTTGTCCTCAGGTAGCAAGGCGGAGAGGCGCTGGGTTCCTTCCCATGGTTAGGCAAGGAAGGGAAGACAGCTGTCTCAGATTGCAGAACCATGAAGGGCAGAATTAGGTACATAATCCAAGGTCTCCTCCCTGTACTTGTAGAACTTGCATCTGAAGTGACATAGGTACAAAAACCATTTTCTCCCTGTGTAGAAGGGGACTGTGTCTAGGAGTGATGTGTGGAAATAGCTGAGTTCTCTGGCTAGCCCTACTGTGGTATGGTTCCTGGCAAATCCCTGAACAAAAATGCGCATGACTTCTGGAATAGGTGCTGAGAGGTTGCCTTTAGTCATGGAGATGGACTTGCTGTCTGGTTAGCTTGCTCTCTTGTGATCAAATATTTTCAGCTTGAAGTAACAGAAAAAACCCTGACTCAACCAGCTCAAACAACAAATAATGTCTTATGTCACCTCACAAGAAGCCTGGAGGCAGGGTGGTTCTGGGATGGTTTACTCAGCAGGTGAGCATCAGCACCTGGGAGCCCGGCCCTGTCTTCTGTTCTCCTGGCTCAGTGCTCCTGCCGGCTCCGCCCAGCTTCCCAGACGGCTGCAGGCCTCACAGCCCGGCATCTCCTGCTCGAACTTCCAAAGGCAGATTAAAAGCACCTTCCTCCTGCGCCTCTTTCTCAAGAGCACACCTCAGCTCACATCCCCTTACATCTCACAGGTCAAAAACAGGTCCTACTCACCCTAAACCACTTCCCAGCCAGGGCTCTGCCCCAGTGAGAGAAGGGGGTGGACGTCTTGCGCTTGGCTGGGCGTCCCCTATGCTCAGGGAGGAAGGAGAGGTGTAAGGCCGCGTTTCTCAATGTGGAGACCCGGAACCAGCGCCACTCGGAAACTGGTTGGACCAGTTCTCAGAACCCCCTCCGCCTCCCACCCCCACCCCGCCTTCCCCAGGCCTACTGAGTCAGAAGCTCCCGGGAGGGGCCATGATCTGTTTTAACAAGCCCTCCAGGTGATTCTGACGCCGGCTCAAGTCTGAGACTCATTGGTCCAGGTTAAGGCCTCTGAGGAAGCACATTTCAAAATACAATCTTGGTAGATTCAACAATGAAAGCTACAAATAGTCGCGGAGGGAAAACAGTGGTGGTGGGGGGGAAGTTGGGAGAGGACATGATTTTTCAGCTCTGCTCACTGCACCTAGAATCCATACAGACCTTTGCAGACGGTGTCAGGTTTCAGCTGCGGGGTCGGGGCTCTAGCTCCTCCCGAGATGAGGATGGGGGTGGGAATCCCGGTGCCCTCGGGGTCCGCGTCCAGGGGAGGACGCTGGAACTTTCTCGGGGAGAAGTCATTCATTACCAGGGAAGTGAGTCTGGCAGTAAAGCCTGGCCCAGCAACACAAAGTGTCAGTTTTGGGGCGGGCGCGGCCGCGCGGCTCCCCGGCTGGCGCTGCTCGCCCTGGGCACGCGGCTGAGGGAGCGAGCGAGAGTGTGCGAGTCCGCGGCCGGGTGGGGGCGGGCTGGGGGCGCCGGGCGCTGGAAGGATGGCGCTCAAGTAGAAGCCGAAGGAAACGTTGGAAAGTCTGTGAGAAGCCCAGTGGGCGGAAGCAGCACAGGCGCCGCCCACACCGAAGGGAACTTCCACATCCTCCGGCAGGGGTGCTTGCTGCAGGGCCGGGTGGGCCCCGGAGGGGAGACTCAAAATTGGGGGGAGGGCCTGGGCTAGCCGAGTCTGTCACGTGGCACTTCAGGGGAGCGAGGCCTCCCCAGCCCGACCACAGACTGGGATTCTCCGCGGCTCCCCAGTGCGGTGGGAGCAGTCGCCAGCCCAGGGGCGGGGTGGAGGAAGAAACCCAAGTTCAAGGCCGTTGTATTCGTTTCCTAGGGCTCCCAGTTTGCTAGGGCTCCCAGTTTTGGACGCCAGAAGTCTGGAAGCAAGGTGACGCCCTTGGAAAACTGTAGGGGGAGTCTGCTGGTTTGCTGGTAGCCTTTGGGGTTCCTCGACTGCCTCATTGGTCTCTGCCTTTCTCATCAAGGGTCCCTCTCCCTGTGTGTCTCCATGTCTTCATCTGGTTGTCTTATAAGGAGATGACACAAGCCATATCCCTTCTGGGGTATGTTCTCACTTGACTAATGTCTTCCATGACCCTTGTCCGCATGAGGTCCCATTCTGAGGGTTAGAGGGTTAACACGCCAACATAATTAGTAGGGCACACACAGTTCGACCTAGACCCATTTGTGAGAACCCCCTCCTCTCCTTGGCCAGCTGGTCCCCAGCTCTGGGACTGTAAGGGCTGGCGCTCTGGTATGTGACCACCAGTGACTTTTCTCTCTTAGAGAGTAGCTGCCCACGCTGGGTCGGTGGCAGCGTGGGATTGCAGACGCCCCCATCTCATTGGCCCTTTGGTGGAATGGCTTTTATTTCTGAATTACTCCTTTGCATATCTGCAAGAGCATATCTAGGGGAATTCTTTACTTCATTTACACACAAGCATTTTTTCTTCTGTGATTTTTTTTTTCTCGTGGTAAATAAGTGAGACGATTGACGTCTATTCTGTATGTACTGGAATGTGGCAACTAGGCAGAGCTTGAAATGAAGTCACAGTCCTTTGATTAGAATTCAGAAAAGGGCAGCTACTGCTTTTGCCAGATGTCTATGAGTGTCTGAATTGTGTAGTGTCTCCATGTTGTGTCTGTGTGCATTTGTTCTGTGTGTATCTTCAACTTGTTTCGTTACCCGTGCAAAGACAGCAAATGAATCCGTGTGGGTTGATTCACATGCTGGAGCAGATCCCTGTGAGCTCTTTATTGGTTTGGCAGGAGAATCCTTTTGTTGTTTCCTGGAAATGCTTGAATCAAGAAGCTGAGTCTCTTTCTGCCCTATATATTTTAACTACAAATTATTCAGGTGTGTAAGAGTGCACAGCATCAGGAAGAGCTGCTGTGATTGTGAATGTAGACCTCTAAGTCTGCTTTCAGGTGGATAAATGTCACATCCAAATTACCTGTTAGTTTGACTTTCATGTAACTTAATTAGCAGATTCATGTTTTGAGAAAATCTGATCTGTGATCCTAAAATTGGTTACGGTTGGCATAATTCGTGGGTAATTAGGTGCCTTCCCAGTTGACTACTCCAGTCATTAGAGACCTGGGGTAATTTGAGGTTGAAATGTGAGTGTGAGATGGAGAAAGCTCTTACTCTCTGTCCCATAATCTTTTAATCCACTTAACCTGGGTTGTAAATTCAGGCTTCCTTTTAATTTGAAAATATATTTAGGTAGTTAGGAAGGGGTTTCGTTAATTCACCACATTTAGACCATAATTAGGGGAGGAAGGTTGTCTGCTTATTGCCTAGACTTCTTGAAGTCACGGTGGGTACAGTAAGGGGCCATCAATGTTAGATTGCTTTTCCTTGGAAACCGAAATTGTAAATTAAAAAAAAAAAATGAGCCCAAACTAAAAGAAGCACAACAAAACCAAAAGCCAGTTCAGAGATGTGTCCTGCGTGTTGTCCTTGGGAGCTCCGAAGTGCGTCTGTGGCTCCTGGAATAGGACCTGAGAGCGCTCAGATGTCCGGCAGCCCGGTCTCTTGGTGAGCTTCAGCCTACCCCTCACGTGCAGGTTGTTTACGTTCTCGTTTTTATTTCTGCTCTTGACCTGGTCATACAAGAGGAAACTAGAGGAGAGAGATGCTCCAGACACCTGCACACCTGTCATATTAACTAACAAAAGAAAAGACGGGAACTGGGCAGGATGTATGTGGAATGGGGAACTAGCATGGAAGGGAGAAGAGAAACCCTCTCCTGGAGAGTCTGGGTTGTGGGCAGTCTTTGTCTACACCCCTGGAGGGAGGGTGATTGAGGAGGTGGCAGTTATAGGTGTTAATTATATGAAATGAAATCTCCAGCCTTTGTGTTATTATTTTCTCAATGACCCACACCAGTTTTGTGCCCCTCAGTAATCAGTTCAGGTGGTCAGTAAAAATCATTTATTTTTATAAGTCAATTTAAAATATTTTGCTCCATTAGTCATTTCATTCTGCGTGGTTGTATGTTAATTTTTTTTAGCATTATTGTAAAAGATCTCTCTACACTTAATATAGTTAATCTCTGGATTACTCTTCAGTTGCATTTTTGTTATTTTTTTTAGCTTTTTTTGGTTCTCCAAATGAAGACTTTTAGTCCAGAAGTTCCTTAAATTGCTGTAAATTTTGCAGTATTTTTCTTACAAGAGGTGTGTCAGTTTTGTAGTTCATTCCTGCTCTAAAAAAAGAGTTTTGATTAAGAGACTTTAGCATATTTCCTATTCTAGTAAGTAAATTTCAGTATTTTGCTTTTAATGTTTATGGAACTTGAAACCTTAAATTTTTCATGAAAAGTTAAGGGGTTAGGAGAGGTAGGCTGACTGGAACATTTTATTTGATGAGGCACATCCCCCCCAACACACACACAAACACGCTCTTGGGGTTGCCAGGTGAACCTGCTGCCCGCGAGCTGTGCCCTCCCAGAGGGGGTGTCTTGTTCAAATTTGTACAAAAGCACCATATGGGCAGGCCCCGAACCTGACTCAGCTCATTACAGCCTTTATTATACCGAGAGTGTACTTAGTATAACATAGCCTTAAAAACGTTAATTTTTAAAACTAAGTGTGCTTTAGCATGCTGGTTTATCTGCGTGGGTGCTGACAGCACAGTTTCTAGCTTAACGTACATAGCTGTGTATCCTCATTGGATCTGCCGAACTTTGTAAAGCAGGTCTCATCTGGAAAAGTGGGGCAATGAAACCAAGATTCTGAGTATAGAGAACTACATGTTACTTGAACATTTAACATTTTTAAAAGTATCAGCGTATTTAAGTCTTAGAACCTCCCATGAGAAAATAGCTCCTGTCTCCATCTTACTGTGGCTGTCGAGACTCATGCCCCTCAAGGTTTCAGTTCTTGCCACAACTGAGAAAGCAGTGTTTGCACTGAGGCTGGAGTTCAGCTATCAAGCTACCACACTTTGAATATCTCACATTTCCAGGCATGATGTCAATTGAAATGATTAGGAAATTTTCACTTGTTCTCATTTCTTTCATTTCTCCCTATTCTAAGAGTAGAACAAGAAAAACAAACTAGAATAATCATCCTTTATTTATATAGAAATGTTCATTCATGGGAGCTAGGAAAGTGCAAAATTGAGTCATGGAAACTTTGGCTTAAAGATTATTTAAAAGAATAGCTTAAAAAAATGACATAATTTAACTCAAGGGGACCAATCAAAATGTCCATGATGATGCTGACTAATAATCAACATGTTGGTTTGATTGTACATGGTGCTTAATAATTAAATGTTTAATATTAAAATATCTTTCTCTTTAGTTCACCCTAGATTCAAAATCGAGCTTGTTGAAAATTTTTGAATTTTTACTCACCCTTATTCAAAACATTACATTTCTAAATGAACAATGCTTTAATTGGAGAGAGATTTCAGAGACGATTTTAAATCTGTATTACATAATAAATGCACACAAAACTTTGCTTAAGTCACTGAGTCTGAAGTCTCTGAGTTCTGCATCAACTTTCTCTAAGATACCTAGTTGGATCTTTGCTTTAGCCGGTAGGTTATAAACACTGCCCTGCGCACCAGGATCATACAGTTTTAAGAGAAGGAACACAGGGCTTGGGCGACATATGTGTGAAGTGATGTGTGTTAACGGGCTGACTTTTTAGTTCAGTTCTTTTTACTTAGATCTTTCTGGCTTGGAGAATGATGACTTAGGGCTGTGGCCGGGTTGGGAAGAACAGAATAGAGGTGGGGACAAAGCTGGGTGGGCTGAGCAGTCAGCAGGACCCTGGACCAGGAAGCTGAGACATGAGCCAAGGTCAGGGCTGTTTCTGTCAGGACCTTGAGGAGGTTGAGGGCAGGGCTGTGAAAAAGTGGCACAGTGACTAGAGATGTGCTCGAAAGCCAGACCATTTGGGTTTGAACCTGGTTTCCTGCATATTAGCTTGTGACTTTGGACAAGTTGGCAAAAGCCTCTGCCTTAGTTTCCCCTTCTCTAACATGGATACTACTAAGTACCCACCGTAGTTTGTTGTGCGAATTCAGTAAATACGTTCAGAACTGGGCCTGTGTGTGAGTGCTGTGTGTTGGCTGTTGTGAGGTGGAGGAGGGTGTGGGTTCAGTTGCCACTGCACCCACCAGCAGGCTGCCCTAGCTGTCCTGCACAGTCCCCTGGTTTCCAGGACACCATCCTTTTTGTAGGGACAGTTGAGAAGCCAGACCTGTTGTGGGTGCCTGCAGGGTGTGAACCCTGTCTCCGCCTCATTCGCCCTATGAACTTGAGCTTCAGTGTTCTCCTCTGTGAAACTGGGACAGTCCTGTGCCTCCCTCACAGACTGCATTAGGATTAAAGGGGTTTACACAGAGCAAAGGGGTTCTTCAGAGTGGAATTTGCAGTTGGCAGCATTTGACTAAGTGTGTCTGTGTTTTAAAGACATTCCACTCTTAGGAGTTTCTTGAGGAAATGGTGAGTGTACAGAGATGTACAGACAGTGCCGTTCATAGCTTTACGGTGGGAAAAAACTTAAGAATAACCTAATTTATATCAGGGAAAAATTAGAAACAACATGTATGTCCAACAGTGTGTCCATGAGAATGTAATCGAGTATTTGAGGAGAATGTAATCAAGTATTTGAGGAAGATATTCATATTGAAAAACTGTCACTTGTGCGGTCTGAAAGGATATGCTGAAAAATGGAAAAGTGAAATGCTATTTTATTTTTACTTATTAATCCATAGGTACAGTAAAAGGTAAGACATGTTGACGTAGCAGCTTCACAGTGAAGAGACTGAGGACTAGCTGAGTCTAGGATCTGACTCAGCCGTCGCTTCCCCAGGGAGCTGGAGGCGACCTTGCTCTTGGCTGTCTCACCTGAGGAAAGGGAGTGCCCCTCATAGCACTTGAGGCACAATTATGTGAAGAACTATTTAGTTAACAGGAGTTTGGGATTGTTGGGGCGGAGCTGTCAGTTAGAGGAGCTCTTGGGGCCGATGCCAGAGGGCCAGATTCAGGTGCTGTTCTAAATTTGGGCCCTAAGATGGGTGTGGGGCTGAGGGGCCCCTGCTTTGCCAGCTGTTTACCCTTTAGTTCCTCAACCTGGGGAGGGAGAAGGGGTTCTGGGGAAGGATCGTCGCTGATTAGCAGACACATGGAGCTGCTTCAGCATGTTGACGAGTCGTGGCTGGCCAGGTGCTCAGAGAGTGGACGTCAGCTCTGGCCAGAAGGTGAATTCCTCGAGTGCCAACAAACTGCCAAGAGCCAGAGAGTAGTTGGTTTAAGAGCAGCCCATTCCGAGTCAGGGTAGCAAAATAGGTTAGACTCTGAATTTAATGGATAGAAAATCTGGATCGAAAGGTATCAGTTGGTACTAGACCATCTAGAAGCTTGGCCTAAACTACTGTTTCAAAACCCAGAACAGTTAGTTCAAGTCCACTGAACACTTTAAACAGGTTCATGTGGGAGCCTGGGATAGCAAAATAGGTTAGACTCTGAATTTAATGGATAGAAAATCTGGATCGAAAGGTATCAGTTGGTACTAGACCATCTAGAAGCTTGGCCTAAACTACTGTTTCAAAACCCAGAACAGTTAGGTCAAGTCCACTGAACACTTTAAACAGGTTCATGTGGGAGCCTGGGATTTACAAGCTAAATGTGAACCTTCTCTGTGACACTTGGGTGGGGAGGCCCACTAAGACCCAGGCAAAGGCCAGTTTGCCTTTCATAACTCCTCCCTCCCCCATCCTATTGTACCCCTGGGGGGCCCTGCCTGCCCCAGCTCCTGTGGTTTCTAGTGGTCCCTCTATAGTCACTCGTGTGGTGGGGCCAGGGCAGGGTCAGCACATGACAACTGGTTGGATGTTTACAACGACAGCTCTGAGGGAATGTTCTTTGAGGACTGTGGGGAAAGTTTTTTCTCACCTCTGAAGGACACCATGAGGATGTGATGCTGAGGGGTGGGAACTGGGGATCTTCCACCAGTGTGATGACATCAAGTTGCCGCCAAACCCAGCTTCCCCCAACCCGCCTGCCCCCTGGAACCGGCTACTCCAGGACTTGTGGTCTGCTGAGAGAAGTGCTCTCATTTGCCTAATTCTGCTTTAGGCCTCCTGCTGTGTGAAGCTGAAAGTTCTCTGGACACCTTTGTTTCAGGCCCCTCTCCTCTGGCCCTGAAGTAACCATTCTCTAACTCTGCTCTACAACCATCTGAGCGTTAATTTGATTAAATTAGGCCTTCTATTTTAGGTTATTTACATTTCAAAGGTGTATTTTTACAGTCTGCATCTCAGGTGAAGAAGCGTTTTCCATGTTGTAGTTGAACCCCATTTCTGTTAGCGCTGCATTGGAAAATAGTTCTTTGTGTGCTGAATTCACGATTTGAAATTAGGAAGTGGTGTCAGTATTTGTGCCTGGCTCTTTTCTCACCCACTTTACTGTTTTCCGCACTTTAGGATCTCGTAGTCTGTTCACAAAGATCAATCTCAAAATACAGAAATGCCTGTTGGTGTCCTTTTTCTCCTAAAACATTCTCAAAATACAGACTTGAAGGAATTGTACAGTGAATACTCAGCTGTGTGTCTCCTAGATTCAGCTTCTCTTGACATCCTTAAGGTTTTTGCTGGCAAAGGCCAGCCTTTTAGCATTTTGAGGTTTTGGCTAAATAAAGAAAAACATTATGTTGCCTTCTCTGTCTCTTTATTTTGTCAGATTTAAGGCATGGCTCCTCTTGAGCCTGCCTCCATTATCCATGTTTGTCAGTTGGGGGAGGCTGCGGGGGGTCAGGGGTGATGTGGGAGGACAGGAGATGTGCGTCTTTTTTCAGACATTGCTCTCTGGACCCGAGCAGAGCCAGGTTTTGAGGCCTCCTCTGCTGCGAATCCTTTCCCTCCAGCCCTTTGTATCCTTTTGCCCCCCATGGGGATGAGGAGGTGGTCACCTTTTCCTGCAAGCCCACTCTGGGCCGGGAAGGAGGGTGTACAGCGGCAGGGCCAGGGGGGGCTGAGGCGGGCCTTCCCCACTCTCCTGCTCATTTCCGGCTCGCTGTTTAATCTGAAATTCTGGAACATGTGTTTTAGTGAGTTGGTTCATAAAAATGTTTTTTGCAGGATTCTGGGATCGAGGCTGCCCATTCTTCATTACAGTTCACACGGATAATTGCACTGTGTGAGTGATGAGTGTGTGTGTGTGTCTCGGGGGTGAATAGGGGAGTAGAAGGGGAACACTGTTCTTTTAATCTCTCTCCTCATGATTTTCCCCCCCATCGTATTTATGGCTTGTGAACAATAGAGTTGGGACCCCATGGCCCTCTGGGCCCCCAGGATCTTCTGAGTGAGCCTGGGCTCCCCACTTACCCTCAGCTCTCTTCTTTTCCATCACTTTGGAAACTAGTAGTTTAGAAGCTGGAAATGGAGACGTTGCCATTTAGAAGTTTAGACAACATATGCAAGAGAGTCAGTGCCAGACTCTGCAGTTATGTCAACTTCCAGCTTTTGCCAACCTTTCTTGGAAAAAGCCCCGCTGGTATTAAGAGAAACCTCTCAAGCCTGCAGGCCCAGCCAGTTCTGCATTCAGAGGACGGATATGGTGTGGAAGCGGGTTGTTTGTTGTCCTTTCCTTGAATGTGGTCTGATGCACAGAACTTGGGCTGCCTCTCATCTTCTGGAACCTCTGTCTGGCTTCCTCAGACATGACTTTTTTTCCTCTTCTATCTTCTGGTAGTAGTTGGGGGGTCAGGTCTTAACTCATTGTTGTAGGGCTCCGAGCCTGTCCCTTGTATCTGTGGGCCCTAGTCCAGGGTGGTCCCACAGTTAGCGGGGCTCAGGTCTCGGGAGCTGCAGCTCAGAGGCGTTCCTTGGGAGTTTTGGAAGCTGCCAGCCCTCGCCTGCGCTGGTGACCTGCAGCCTCCGCGGGGATTTCAGCCTGGCGCAGCTCGCCTGGCTCTCCACGGATGAACAAGGAAGTCCCCAAACGGTGCCCTTTAGCTCCTGCTTATTCAGTCAGCTCGAGCACTGGTGCTGGGGGTTCTCTGCCTCTGCAGCCGACTTCCCACCACGGAACTTCTCTCATGGTTGTTTTCTAATTGTGATTTCACATTCGCACCTTGGGCCTTCCGCCAGGTAGACCCCCTCTGCGCGCGGAAGTCACGCAGAGTAAGTGCCCTCCCTGCCCTCGGCCCCCGACCTGGCGTGGGTATCAAACCTCACCGCTAGGTTGATTTTACCTACTATTATCTATTTTTAAATTCACCAGTCTTAATTACGTCTCATTTTGTTCGGTTCCAATGTTAACTTGGTCAGAACTTGGTTTTTAAGTTTGACCAATTCCAGATAAAGTGATTCTACTGAGATTTGTATGGTGCCATGAGTAGAGAATCCATTTCCCTTTTTCTGTCTGGACTCTGCATATTTGAATGAAGCCTGAGATTTTGTGTCAGTCTCCAGCGCCTTGGATCATGTTACTTTACAGCCAAGCAAAAACAAGAACAAAACCAAACATCCTCAAACCTATCTTTTTCTTCTTTTTACTAGGAATTGTTAATTTTTCTTCCTCAAAATAGCCTTAGGTAATTAGTTGCCATCTTTTTTTTTTTTTTAAAGATTTATTTTTATTTGTACATACAAGCTGGGGTGCAGGCCAGAGGCGTGGGGCGGCGAGAGGGTTCACCAGAGCCAGAGCGGGGAGCAGAACAGGCAGATCAGAAACACACTGCTGAGGGGAGCAGCGGGCGAGGCAGGAGAGGTCTGCCGCACCATTCGGGATTCTCCCCAGCCGGGCGTCGAACTCACGTCGCCGCTGCCGACAGCTCCACAGCGCAGCGCTTAACCGCTGCGCCACCGGGGAGGCCCCAATTAGTTGCCATCTTTAAAGAAAAAAAGGACCTGATGTATTTCCATCTCTTTGCTATAGACCTACCCTAGCTTGCTGAGACCTAAAAAAACTCTCCCTCTCTTTTACCCCCCTCAGTTGTGAAAACTGATTCCAGAACAAGCACATGACCGAGAGTCTCTCTCCCCCAAGATCTCATTTATGACAGGTCAGAAACTTAAAAGGTAGAAGAAGTCTGAGTGAAGAGGATATATTTGGGAAACGTGTTGTCAGTTAATAAGAAATGAAAAAAAAATTCTGTGACGTTGAAAATGGGCGAAGATACAATAACTGATGGAGACAGAGAAAAGTTACAGCACGAAAAACCGAGAGGCTCCGCCAAGCATATTAGGACATTTCAGAATGACTAGAATAAAGAGAAAGTTCTCAAAGCACTTTCCGGGGAGGCACAGGCGGGGCTTGGTTGTATAGGTCACTAATGAAGACAACACAGTGGGTTTTCTGATCGGCCATTCCAGTGCCAGACTGAGGATGGGGAACAGCGTGATAATGCCCATCTCACAGCTGTTGCAAATACGACGGTAAAGGATGGATATAAAGTGCCTGATGTGTTTTCTGGCCTATGGTAAGAATCCTCAGGGGGTGGGTGTTACTGTGATTCTTGCCATCACCGCTACTATATGGCTGACAAGAGGTATATGAGGATTGGGATTAGCTTCAAGAATTAGAAAACCCAGTGGTGTAAATAAACAAGGGAGACATGTACCCCCAGACTGCAGCTGAGGACCACAGACAGGCCAGAGCTGCTGTGCTAGCTCCCTGATCATCAAGGTTGGGCTTGTCTGACTCCCGTCTGCAGAGACTGACGGCCTGGCTCCCTCTCCACACTTTGAGGTCACGTCTTTGAAGCAGCTGCCTGATTTCAATACCCATCTCCTTTCTGGAACTTAGTCACATGATTGCATGTCAGCAGCAAGATAGGTTGGGCCAAGGTGTCTATTCTGCAGTTGTGTGCTGCGTTGAGAATCTCTTTTAAAGAGATGGAAGCAGCTGCTGGGGTGGGCAGCTAGCTGTCTCTGCCACAGCAAGCCTTTACTTGGAAATATATTAGCTCCTAAGCTTCTGGAATATAAGGTTCGCTTCAGCTCTTTGGCAGTTAACATGAAGGCCCATGGACGTGTTAACTTAGACTTTGGTTGACATGAATTATTATGTGTGAAACTAGGCATGAAAACCCAGGAGCTTTTAATGGGACTGAAATGCATTTCAGTGGGCTGTGCTGAAGAAGCTCAGGCTAACAGTGCTTTTGCAAAGATCTGCAGATAAGGACCCTGGAAATGTCTGGTGAGGCTGGTATTAGTCATTCATTATCCCTTGGTATGGAGACAGTTGTGCAGATTGCTTCACTGTTGGAGACGCTGAGAACATTTGCTGTTCTTGTTAATTTGATGTGTCTGCCTGGGAATACTGGAACTCTCTAGTATAACTCCTGGGAGATCTACACTGCTAAGAGGAAATCTATGGGAACCATGGCCCTGTTCCTAGATGTGAAATTTCTAGAAAGCCAATCTCATCTTGCTGGGAGATCTTTTTTCCCTACTCTTCCTGACCGTGTTTATTTCTATTGACCCAAATACTTGAAATTTATTTTTAGTTGGAAAAACTCACAGAGGCCTAAAGATTAAACTCCATAAATTGTGCATTAATACAAACAAAGACATCATTTCAGTTTCTCACACTTAACTTGGAGAGTGCTTTCTCACTTAGGAAATTTCTCAAGAACCTGGACACTTTACCAAATGTTCACATGATGTGTCCATTGCTATAACTTGTTTAATTCACTTTCCCCTTGCTCGTTTTTAAAATGCAAGGGAATTTTTATGTTTCAGGGACTTGGTGATTATTCCTTTTTGAGGTTGGAGGACAACAAAACTTCTAAACACACTCTAAAACTAGGACAGGAATCACCACATTCGGTAGACTGGGGTAGACAGCACAAATGGACAGCTATTTAAAATAAAGCCAAACAGTGAATTGTGTCTATGAGTTACTGTCATTTTCAAATTCAGATATTGTTTGCACTTGTGCTTTTATACCTGCATTTGGACATGTATATTATTATTTTTCTCTAATCTGAGAAATCACAACAAGTCAAATGAAGATTACAAAAAGACTGGAATTACAAAGTCAGAAAATGATGGAGATGACCCAGGTGAATCCCAATACCTGAGTTCCTATTGTATAGCAGGCAGAGTACCAGGTTCCTTCTCATTCCTTGCTTTCCTTCCCATCTGTGCTGTATGTAATGTCACTCATTAAATAGCTTCCCTATGCACATTTTGATTAATGATCTGTTGCATAAGTTTCTGTGAATTAAGGATATATTTAGTATTTATTTCAAATGGCCTCTTTTAAATAAGACCAAAAATTGGTACCTTTCTATCTACGCAAAACTCTACTACTTATTATACTTTTGCAGTTCCTAGCCATACATTATAAAATTAAAATAGATTGACCTGAGGTTAATCTACAAATTCTCCACATCAGTCCTCTACAATTAAAAATTAATTCTAATATTTAGGAATTTATTAGTTCAGTGGTTGGTTCTCAACCATAGCCATGCTTTATAGTCATCTGGGGAGCTTTTAAAAATTGCAGAAGCTATTGGCCTCACCCCAAAGTAACTGAAGCAGAATATGGGCGGCCAGGTTGAAACTGCTGCATCAGGACTGCTTTGGGGTTGTCTTTGTATGGACCTGCCACTGCCTTTACGGCACCCTTGTTTTGATCTTGCTAACTGGGGTGTGATCTGTCAGGAAAGCTATAAAGGTCAACATTTTCGTTCTAAAATGAATGTGCACCTTGAATGTGAACGAGTATGAGAACATTCCTCTTTAAAGTTTTGATACCTGACTTGTTTGTCAGAGATTTGTGTGTATGAAACAGCTCAAATTAGAATCAGACTTTGAATTTTTTTCTTCATCCTGTGCTTCCCTGCTGTCCCCATCTGTCTTTGAACTTGAGGTCATCTAGAAGTTAGTGCAGTGGCCTTGAGCCTAGGGGATCACACCCTGGGTCCTTTGACACCTTTTCAAGGAATATGCAGATTCTTATCATTTACAGGAAATCAATTTTAGATTCTTCACTTTTGAGTGTAATCAGTCCTCAAATTGACCTGTTTGAGATGATGGGACCCCTGGGCCCTGTGAGTTCCCCTTTCACTGCTTCTTTCAGAATTACCTTTCTCTAAAGGGAAGGCACAGCTCTCACCCCAAGGTCTGGGTGTCAAGCAGAGGGATGATTAAAGTGTTGGTATAATTGCTGAGAAAGTGAATGGCTCTAATGACTGGGTAGAGGATCCTCTTGCCAATCAGCTTCCCATTGCTTCAATAAAATTGAAAGGAGATTTAATTGAGTGGTTAGGTTAGCAGTGAATGCCTTTAAAACACGTAGGATGGGTTCTGTGGTTGACAGCTAAGCACCCGCTGGACACTCTGAAGAATGGATTGTGAAGGAACTGCCTGGAGGCATTTAAATAGTACACCCATGATTTTTCTTTGCTAGAAAAATTTTTTTCCATTTCCATCTGCCCATTTGTGTGAACACATTCTCCCTGGGTCTGCATCTCCAAGGACTGAACATACTAACAGACTCCATGTGGAATCCTGTCTTACTCTAGTAATAAGTAATAATCTTCTAAAAGAATGAATTCATTGAGGGATGCCTCATCCATCTATGGAAGATAGACATTTCTAGTAAATTTTACTTACATTGAATAATTTGTACTATTTTTTTGGTCAATTTTACCCTGCAAGAAATAATTGCATTGAACTCAATGTAGAAGAGATGTGCAGCACTGATTTTTATGGTTAAATATGTGAACAATTTGTTTATAGATTTTTATTGTAGAGCAGTGTGAGCAGTTTGAAAGTGTGTTTGGATGGATACTGTGGGCAAAGTGGGGTGGAAAGAGGGGACCAAGGAGAAGAAAAGTATGTAGAATGAAAAAGAATTCATTCATGGGCCTCCCTGGTGGCGCAGCGGTTGAGCGCTGCACTGTGGAGCTGTCAGCAGCAGCGATGCAAGTTCGACGCCCAGCCAGGGAGAATCCCACATGGCGCGGCAGACCTCTCCTGCCTCGCCCGCTGCTCCCCTCAGCAGTGTGTTTCTGATCTGCCTGTTCTGCTCCCCGCTCTGTCTCTGGTGAGCCCTCTCGCCGCCCCACGCCTCTGGCCTGTACCCCAACTTGTATGTATAAATAAATAAATCTTTAAAAAAAAAAAAGAATCCATTCATTTATTAAAATGGGTATCAGTATATAGTAACTGGTGATGGAATTTAACTAGAATAAGACACATTTAAAGGTGACGTGATAACTTAAAACTCAGTACTTATAATGTGCCAGAATTATATTCTTAGCAGTAATTTAAAATAACAACATGAAGATTTGAATGTTAACTTGAAAATGTGAAGAGTGCATAGTTTTTCCAAGTTCTTTTGGGATGATGGGGACAAAAATGTGAAGCGCCCTGGGGCAGGCTTATCATGGGGGCAAGTATGAGGAGGAAGACAGGGTCATGGATTTATTTTCTCTAACATACCCAGAAAGGTGATATGATTTGATATTTTTATGCCTTTCGACAATGTTTTAAGAAAAAGGGAGAGCTGTCATCTTCAGTGCAGTGCCCCCCCGCCCCCACATACTTTGTCTAAGATCACTGAGCCTTTCCGGGTTCATTCTTCTCTGAGCCCCTGTCGGGGCCATTCCTGACACCCCCACCTCCCTGCTCTTTTCCTTTTTAGGTGTTACTTCAGATAGGACCTCGATAGTGGCTTCCCTTGCCAGCGCATTGCGCTCAGCCATGCCTTCGCTGCTGCCACTGGTCACATTTCGTCTGCTGGCTTTAGCTGTCAGGAGTCTGGAAAGGTTGAGAATGCAGAGAGAAGTAGATGGAGCCCAGGAGAAAGCTTAGACACTCTGCTCTAATCTGGCTGCATGGTTTAGCAATCTGATTTACAGACCCTTTGCCAAATGTCCTGTTAGGCTGAGAGGAAGACCATGGCGTTGGCTGACTTCTGTTGCTGTCTTTGCCCCGGAGCTGATTTGTGTACTTTTCGAGGAAATGGAGACCTAGCCACAGTGAGCTCTGCTCTGTGGTTCTAGGTTTCTGTTGTTAGCCTGGGAGCTCTCCTTTGTCACTTCTGAGATGACAGTTTGGAAAAGATCAAAAGATACTTGTCAAATGTGTAAACTGAAGATATTGAAATAGGGCAGAGAACGTTCAGTTTGCTTTTTACATTTTATGAGCACGTTAGGCGCTGGGGTTTAAAACAGTGTAGGTTTCTTGCTTTCTAATTGATTTCTCTGCGTTGCAGTGTTGAGGTTCCATAAAAACTCCGAAGCAGTCTTAACATAAAAGTATTTAATAATAAAGGTTGCACTTGTAAAATCGGTCTCCATTGAGACTGGTCTTCCTGCTTAATGCTCACTTCTGTTCCACCCTTTCCCAGTTGGTCTGTAGCCAGTGTCTTTGGCAATTGATGAAGAGAAAATTGACAAAGATGACGTGTTTGATGCTTCATAAAAGACGTTCTAAATGGGGCCTCCCTGGTGGCGCAGCAGGTTAAGCGCAGCAGCCCTCTCCTGCCTCACCCACTGCTCCCCTCAGCAGTGTACTTCAGTCGATCTGCCTGTTCTGCTCCCCACTCTGTCTCTGGTGAATCGTCTCACCACTCCACACCTCTGGCCTACACCCCAGCTTGTATGCATAAATAAATAAATCTTAAAAAAAAAAAAAAAAGACGTTCTAAATGGTAGAACCCCAAAGAGGTGCCCTTGTAAAAATTACGGCCCTTAAATCAAGTTTAGTAAAAATCACCTCCTGACATCCGTACGTCACACTACGCTCTACGCTCGTCTCTTCACGGGTGAGGCTGCAGTTCCCATGCCTAACTCAGCCTTCGCTTCCACCGAGGCTTAGGATGCTGTGGGGATCAGAACAGAGTGTATTAGATATAGATATTAGATATATCACAACTTAGTTTTACTTTTTTTGAGTCCTTTATAAGTCAGTCAGCCCCCTGCCCTCCTCTCTCTTGGATTTCAAGTGGATTCCTTTGAGCAGCTCTTTTTTTGGTTTTAGGTACCAGTTTTTCCTCGGATACTGGACAGCACAGAATTTAGAAGCCTCAACCTGAGCTGAATCCTGGTTTCAGTCCCCTCCCTTGGGCAAGTTTGGCCAAGTGGACCTGTGCAAACTTCAATTTCTTCCCCTGTAGAAGGAGACTAGTGGATGGACCTTTCTGAGGGCCTGTGTCTCGGTGCCCCCCAGGAGCATCAGGGGCACAGGCAGCATTCCCTGTTTCTTTTGCATCTTGGTTGCTTTGCTCTTGGCGTTTGTCTCAGCTGATATGAGAATTACTCCTGACGTGAGGAGAAGTGAGTCAGGAATGGTTAATAATGTAACCAGGAGAGCACGATGCATCTCAAAATGGAAAGAGTTCTTTTTAAAGGTTATAATCATAATAGCTTATTTTTGAGTGTTAGCTTTGTGTCAGAGACTCTCTAGAGCCTGCTCCAAATGCAGTCTCATTTAATCCGTTGAATGAGACTGTGATTAGATATTATTAAAATGGGTGCCAGTACTATCTCTATTTTAGAGTAGGAAACCAAAGTTCCTTACTCACCCAAGCTTGCTCAACTGGTAAGTATAATCCCCACCAGTATAAACCATTGTAATAGAACACTCACATAAAGTACTATAAGATATAAAGAAGGAAGTTCAAGCTGTCATCACGAAATAACTGCTGTATTTATTAAAGTGACAGTTTCATCGAGATACACAATTCACACAGTCCCACATTCACAGAGGTACCCTTTTAAAATGTACAGTCGCACAACTTTTTACGTTTGCACTTGTGTGACCATCACACTTTAGAACATTTTTGTCACCCCAGAAAGAAACCTCGCAGCCATTTGTAGTTCCTCCTCAGGCTCCTCTCCATTCCCGGGTGTCTGTGTCTATGGATTTGCTTATCTTGAATGTGTCAGTTACTGGATTCACAAGGGTGTCGCCTTTGGTGATTGACTTCTTTGGTTTTGTGGGTGTCGCAGGCTTACCCCTGTGAGCGTACCTCGGAAGGGCATTCCTGCGTGTCCCTACGTGCTGTGGCACTTCGTGGGCACACCACCTGCTGGCTCCCCATTTGCCAGGAGTTGTTCATCTGGGTTGTTTCCAGCTCTTACCTATTCTCAGAAATGATGCAGGGGACATTTGCGCCCAGGTGTTCGTGTGGCCACGCGGGGTCTTGGTGTTTAACCTGGGACCTCGGTGTGAACCGCCAAACTGTTTTCTAAAGCCCTGGACCATTTCACATTTCCAGCAGCCGTGTGTGTGTGAAGGTTCTGATTTTTCCACATTCTCACCAGCCCGAAGAGCTGGCTTTTTGGTTTTTGTCTTGGGATGTGGTTTGGCTCTATGTTTCTCTGTTGACGCTCTTGTCAGTAGTTATTGAACCTCTTTTCAGTGCTTATTGGCCATTTGCACATTCTTTAGACAGATGTCTATTCAAATCCTTTGCCTGTTTGCAATTGCATTAATTGTATTTCTGTTGAGGCGTTTACTGTGAGGTTTTAGTGGCTCCTACAAGAACTGTTTTCTTTAATATTTTATTTTTACTCTATTTTTAAATGGGATTAGATAATACATGCAATTTTGTGACTTGCTTTTTAAACACTTATTTTGTGACTATCCTTCCATGTCTTTATCTGTAATTATATCAGTTCTAATGCCTGCTTTGTAATTCATTATGAATGTCCCATACTTAAAATCTAATACTTGACATATGGGATTTGTTTAAAAGGGAAAAAAACAAAAACTGCACCACACTGCTTCTACTTTCAATACTTGTGTAGTCAGTTTTTTAGGATACTTGGATTGGAATTCTCGTGTGTTTTAAAAGCTTTGAAAAAATTCCCATATTACCCTCCAGAAAGGTTTTTCCAACTTATACTTACCAGTATCTTGCAATTGCCTCATTCCCAGTCTCCCCAGACTGAGAAGTGGTATTTTCTTTATATTTTATTTTAATCTAAGAGGCCCCAGTTGGTGTATTATTAATTGGTATTCATCTATTAATGACATTAATTGACTTTTTTTTTCTGTGTCCTGTACCTGGAGATGCCCCCCACACCCGTACCTCTTCTAGATTGCTGCCTGGACACCCCATCATCTAGGATGTCTGTCCTCTCTGACAGACACAAGCACGTTCTCTTATTCTCACGTGCGCTGATCCCTGGGAGGGGCCCTAGGAATGAGTTCACATGGTTTTGTTTTTGATTAAGCTTTCAAAAGTAAGATATATGATGCACTTTTTTTTTTCCTTGAAATACTCTACTCCCTGTCTCCTTCCCACTCCCCAAGCTCTGTCTCCCTACATAAGTTTCACGCCCCACAAAAGCAGGATCTACCTCTGCCTGGGACATGTTAGGTGTTCACTGCAACGCTGAATTGAAAGGGACTCGTGAAAGTTCAGGACTTAGTAACTTTTTAAAAGGCAGTTAGGCCAGGAGCCTACTTGCCTCATGAGACATCTGGTAGCGGTGACAGAGTGGCCCTCGGGGTGTTTTTAACAGCCATGATTCATTCTGTGTGTCGCGTCTGTCTGTCAGCTCTGTGTTCCCAGACCTCATCAGCCAGAAGAAATCCAGTGTTTCGCTCCGTGCCTGACGTCCGGTAACGCATCTTGTCCGTGGCCCTGCAGCCCTCAGCGCTGCCCCGCGCCATCTTGGTGTCTCCACACTAAATGGGACTCCTTTACAACCCTGCTTTGTGTGTCTTGAAATTTTGGCCAATTTGAGTGATGGGGCTTCAAGGGGACCTGTTTACTTCACGCATTTTCTGGACAACTTACCCGGAATGCATATTTAGTAACGGGGTGAGCAAAACCCCATTAACTTTTCGCTCAGCAGAAAATTTCTCACTTGATTTTTGTGGAATTGGGAACTGGAAGATAGGAGTGAGCGAATGGAGCTTTCACTGGACTCCAGCAAGTTCATGGGGGATGGAGACCCGTCAGCAGGACCTCAGTTCTTATAGCTTCCTGGGACCTCAGCACCACTGACTGTGGGCTGGGACACTGGGGTGTCGAGGTGGCCCCTCATCTCCTGAGTACCTTAGAGTGGCCTGTGGGATGCCACTGAGTATTTCAAAACCCAGCGTTTGGGGTAGAATAGAAAGCACTGGCGGCCCGGAACGTGAGGTGGGGGATCCCAGACCCCACCCAAGGAGAAGACAGACTGAGAGGAGCCTGAGCCCAAGGTCCAGGCCTGTGAAATAGAAGCGACATAATTAGCTGAGAAACTGTCAGTGGACCAGAAACACTTGAAATCATGGGACATCAATTCATTTATGTCTCAGCACTAAGTCATCCTGGAGGGAGCTGGTGTCTTCCAGGTGTGTGTGATGTAGGGGGAGGGGCTCGGACCAGTGACCCTCTGGCATGACAGTTGGGAAGGGAGAACTGGGGAAGTTAGTGAGAAGTTTCCCATTGGTTAAAGTCACATGTGACAGTTTCAGAAAATAAGGACCAGCTTTGGTTTATGTTGGCCTACCTTTACTGCAAAATTCAGGACCCAAACCAAAGTGGGGGGGGGGGGAGAATTGGGTGTCAAGGGGGTAGGGGACCCTTGAACCCAATGGACTAGGATGGAGGATCACGGTGCTGTGGTGGCACGGGTGGTGTGGTGACCTACATCTGAAGAATCGTGAACTAAACCCCTAAATCATATAGGGTGTTGTAACCCAAAGTTACCTCAATAAGAAAATAATCACTTAAAAATAGTCGATAACCTAACTGGGCACTGGACTCCATCTTCACCCTCACTAGGACATAGCAGAGCCCGTTTTCAGGGTTTTGGTGGGATCACAATTCCGGGGGACACATGTGCTATCACCTCGCCACTTGCTGAGGCTGCCTCCTCCTCCCTGTGTTGGCTCCAAGTCAGGGCAGGCACCTGGACACTCTAGTTTTGAGACTGAACAGACATTGAGAGAAGAACCTGTGACTTACGGAGAAATTTAACTTTGGAACACCTTTCTCACACATGCTGTGATCAGCTTAGTGTCCTTCTGTGTAATACTTCTCTCCCCACCCTCCTGGGGAAAATGCACACACGGGGCTTGTTAAGTCCGTGACATGAGCAAACAGCCTCAGGAAAAGCAAGTAGCTGAGAGCTCTGCACGTGCTGGTCGGGGGAGAGCGGGGCGGCTGCAGGACACTTTCTGTTCTTTGCTTGGAGATTTGGTTGGGAATGTCTCTGGGATTTCGACAGCAGTTGTTCCACTGGTGTGTGTAAATATTTTCTTGTTGAATTGCTTGCTTGGGGCCAAGCTTTCAGTGAAAGTGGTCGAAGTGACAAGAATTGTGACAGAGTTGCTTAGCGGCACAGCATACTTGTTTTTTTTTTTTAAGATATATTTTTATTTATTTATGCATACAACAACTAGGGTGTAGGCCAGAGGAGTGGGGAGTGAGAGGATTCACCTGAAATAGAGTGGGGAGCAGAACTGGTGGATCCATCGAAATACACTGCTGAGGGGAGCAGTGGGCGAGACAGGAGAGGTCTGCTGTGCCATGTGGGTCAGCTCTCTGGCTGGAGATTGAACTCATGACTCAGTCGAAGTGGGTGGCGATAGCTTGATAGCACTGAGACTTTAACCCTTGCACCACCAGGGAGGCCCAGCATACTTATTTTTGAAGTTGGAGACTTTGAACCCAAATTCAAAAGGGTGGGTCTCACTTTTTGTTCTTCACAGAGACTGAAGTTTTGTTCAAACTTCAGTTGACATTGACCCCGCAAGAGGGGCAAAATTGGCATATAAGTGTGGCGACTCCTGGGGTGGCCTCAGGATGTCCCCCCACCCTGGGCCCTCACCAATGGGAAGAACGCATTTATGTCCTTAAGCATGTTTCCTGTGTAACTCTTAGCCAGCACCTTCAGAGTGTGGACACATAGCAATTCTTGTCTGCAATGCTGGGGTTTCCACAGGAGGCAAACAATAGGCTAATGTAACTATAAAGCACATGCATGAATTTGATTTAGCACATATGCTATTTGGCCATCTTTCGTGGCTGGGGTGTGGGACAAGTGGCCCCCGCAGATGCTGGGGAAACTGCTGCTGTCCCCGTGGGGAGCGAGGCCTTCTCAGAGACTCAGCGCTTCCTTCTGAGAAGGACGCTGCCTGCTGAGTCGCTCACACTTGCTCTTCCACCCGGGCTCCCTGAAGAACCTGCTGTGCCGAGGGTGTTGTGTGCGAGCAGCGGGCTCAGGTGTGGTGGACGGATAGGGAAGCTGGACGCTCCGTCACCACAGGGGCTTCGCATGCACGATCGTGAAACAGCCATGGGGTGAAGCCCGGACGGAAATGACAGTGAACGAGGACGCGGAGTCATGGTTTTCCTTGATCATCCTGCCAGGCATTCGTGGGGGTGTCAGGGTGGGAGTGCCGCCGAGAGACCCTGCTTCCTCATCCAGATTAACTTTGGAGTTGGGGATCTCCACAGGCCTTGCGCAAACACGGGCTCTCTTTCATGAGGCCAATTTTACTTAAGATTTGGGAGGAAAGTATTTATATTAAACTCAAATGTGAGCATCCACCTCCCTTTTGAAAACAGACCTCCTTTCCACATGTCGGCTGGCAGCCGGGCCTGGGTGCCCATGCAGTTCCTTCTCCCATCGGGGGTTGAGAGGTCAGCCCTGGGCTAGTAATTCGTGATTGAGGTGGATTCTAACTCCATGTCCAGAGTGGGAACACAGCTTAAAGTATTCTTTCTTCCCCTTGGGAAGGCGAGCAGGTCCTTACATGGGGGGACTTGTAGCTTCTGCTTTTTCACTTGAGGACTTGGGTCCAGCCCCCCAAAGTGACAGCACGTTCAGAGTGTGTGTGTGTGTTTGTGCAGAAGGAACAAAGGGGGCAGGTAACCCACCACCCACTCCCAGCCCGCCTCACAAAGCCAGTTCTCATGTGTCCGACTTGGTAATGGGGAGTCCACCTGCGCCCGCGGCCCTGCCCACAGGGCACCAGAGCACAGACCTGACTCACTTTCCGCCTCTGTGATCCTGGGCCT
Organism: Scalopus aquaticus; assembly: GCA_004024925.1. Taxonomy (NCBI): domain Eukaryota; kingdom Metazoa; phylum Chordata; class Mammalia; order Eulipotyphla; family Talpidae; genus Scalopus; species Scalopus aquaticus. Next base: position 366,642 of record PVIJ01000144.1, read on the forward strand.
TGTTTGCTCATGCGTAGAATAAAGTGGCACCTACTATTCCCCAGTGGGTGTGAGGACTGTAATAACGTGTACCCCATGATTATGTCTTGGGGCGTCAGCTAATGCTGTGGTGGCTGTGCTGAGGATGATGGCACTGATAACACTGAGAGGAATAGGGGTGGTTGTTTCTCCAGGGAAAAGTCTGGGGCCTGGTTTTTCAGTCACCTGTTCAGTATGTGGGTCCACCTTTCATCTTCCAGTGAGGTGGTCTCTATTGTAATTGCTGGAACCAGTGTGCCTGGGTTGTTGAAGTCAGGTTGAGATCCAATAAATTCCTGAAGCCTTTTTTTTTTTTTTTTACATACAAGCTGGGGTACAGGCCAGAGGCGTGGGGCGGCGAGAGGGTTCACCAGAGACAGAGTGGGGAGCAGAACAGGCAGATGAGAAGTACACTGCTGAGGGGAGCAGCGGGCGAGGCAGGAGAGGTCTGCCGCACCATGTGGGATTCTCCCCGGCCGGGCGTCGAACTCGCGTCGCCGCTGCCGACAGCTCCACAGCACAGCGCTTAACCGCTGCGCAACCCAGGAGGCCCCCCCCTTTTTTTTTAATTTAATAAAAATTTAATATGGGTAACCTGACGTTGAACAGTTTAACCACTTCTTAAGCGTATGGTTCAGTGGCAGAACATTAAGTGTACGGTTAAGTGTACGGTCCATCCACTCAGGTCGCTGAGCCACCGACCCCGTCATCCACCTACAGACCCCATTTCGTCTTGTGAAACTCAAACTCTGCCTTTGAACAGCTGCGTCCCCGCCCTCCTCCCTGACAGGCGCCGTCTCTCTGTCAGTGTGAATGTGACTGAGTGTCTCTCGCCGTCTCTCTGTCAGTGTGAATGTGACTGAGTGTCTCACGTGACTGGAATCCTGCAGTAGTTGTGGCGTGTGTCCTTTTTGCCTCTTTTGGATCTTTGTTTTTTTTATTATATTTCAATCTTTTCAAGAAGTACAGAGAAGAACAACGTTCCTTACTTCTCCTGCGCCACAGAAGTCTTGCTCTGTGGTGACTGGGACATAGCTGAGCAGCCGAGCGATGCCCACTCGGCCGGCCTCCCTGGATATGCGGGAATCCGTTGACTGTTCTGAAGAGTGACATCGAGGGTGTGGGTGGCTGTGGTGAGGGAGCGGGGGAGAATGTGGAGGGGTGAACTGGGAACCCTCAACCGCCTCTTCTGAACTGGGACATTCTCACCTTTGAAGCCCAGGCCTGTGGGTTCTGAGTTCCTGTTTTGTGCCCTTTTCATTTAAACTTTCTCAGTTCATAAGTTTGTAGTGAATACGTGTCCTGGCTTTCACTATGCACAGATATTAGGAGGCCTCAGGAGGGAAATCCGCTTCCTGCGCACATGGGAGGGCTGAGAGGGGAGCTGTGTGCTCAGCGCCGGGAGACCGAAGGCCCAGATGGGCGTGAAGGTGGAGGAGCTAAGGACACAGGTTCCTGTGTCCCCCAGACTCAGCTCGGTCGCGGCTCTTTCAGGAAGTCTGGCCCCTCCCCCAGCCTCAGTGCTGCTTCTGCCAGAATCTTCTGTGCTCTTCCTGCCTGGTCCCCTAGTCTGTTGTTTGTCTGTATGCAGCATGATGGAGTTCTTTAAGACCAAAGAGCTGTCTATTATCTTTTATTTGTGTCTCCCCAGCACTGAGCTGGGTGCCCTGGTCCCACAGGTCTTTCGTAAAAGTCTCTTGGAATAGGGCTTCCCTGGTGGTGCAGTGGGTTAAGTGCAGCACTGTGAAGCTATCCGCAGCCACTGCAGCACACCAGTTCGATCCCTGGCCAGGGAGATTCCCACATGGCGCGGCAGACCTCTCCTGTCTCGCCCGCTGCTCCCCTCAGCAGTATACTTCAGTCGATCCGCCTGTTCTGCTCCCCACTCTGTCTCTGGTGAATCCTCTCACTGCCACCTACACCCCGGCTTGTATACATAAATAAATACATCGTTAAAAAAAAAGTCTCTTGGAATGATTGGGGAGCCTGCCCACAAAATGGCCTTTCCAGTGTCTCATTCGGAGTCAAAGCCAGTGGTTTCTCCTCTCAGCTGTTCTTCTGCTGCCTTTCATTTCCTTATTGCCCTAGCCCCCGCGGGCCTCCTGATCTTTCACTCCCACCTCCACTGACCATTCTGTGCACTCGCTTTGCTTGAAGCTGACCTTGCGTTACCTCTGGTAATTCAGAGACTGGGAGGAAATCCCCCTCCCCTCCGCCGTGGAGCCCCTGGGCTTTCCCTGCGCCTGCTCTGCTGCATGGTGGTTAGACTTCACAGGACCTAAGGATTGAGTGGGTTCTTGTGGCTTAATGTACTCAGACTTCATGAAATGCTGCTTCTGTACGGTGTTTTCTTCGTTTTAAAAGAAAATTCTTAGGGAGCGCATGGCCATAGGATTACCTGTACTCTTTGTGTTTTGCATTTTTTGTGCCTTTAGCATTTTATGTCAAAGTAAGACCTGAAATATGGTTTCCTGTGAATGTAATTCCCAAATATTGTGTCAGGCATTGGCAAGCCATGTTCATTAAAACTGCCAGAATTATGTGACTTTTTTAAGTTGAACTATTTGTGAAACTTAAGATTTTCCTAATATTTGTCTCCATTGCTGTCTGTCTGCTCAATGAAATTCCTTCTCTGCAATGTGAGGCTGCGCAGGCTGCCTCACGCTAGAGAAGGGGACGGTTATCTCAGCAAAGCAGGGAGAGGGGAGAGGGGCATAAGAACAGAGCATTAAAAAATGTGAAGGAACACCGTGCTGCGCTGTGTTGGAGAAGCCAGGCTTGTTGCAAGTCTGAAGGTAAAACTTGGGGTAAAAAGAAGGCAGGTCTTTGAGGAAGAGGAACTGAGGTTCAGAAGCGCAGAGACTGACACTCGCAGCATTGGTTGGCCAGCTCTTCTGAGGACTGCTGAGCAAGGAGGAAGTCAGGATGGAGGGCGTGCGCTGCTGGCTGGCCACAGGTTTCCTAGTTGAGTTTTCTTGTGATATTTAATTAGCCTGTCATTTGTTGGGGGATATGGGGTTCACATTTAGCTAGTGTTAAAGAAAATTAAAATTTATTTTCAAATCAAGGCCATCCCCAGAAAAGAAGCTGCTGTTACCATGCAAACAGTCTAAAAACTGTTACCGGGTCAGAACTTCTCTCACTGGTTCTGGGTCCAGCTACCTGCCACCACAGATGCAGGCATAAGGGGCTTTGGTGCAGGAAAAAAAAAAAGGTATTTCTAACCAACAGGAGAGAAGGAGTGAGTGAGAGAACTGGCAGCGTAGGTGGGGCATGGAGAAACTCCAGTTACTGTCTAATTAGCGACTGGTAGTGCGAGAGGGAGAACTGGAAGGCTAGAGGGAAAAGGAGAAGGTCTAGTTCCAGTGACTGACTGATGGTGTGAGGTGGAGTTGCACCTACTGGAGCTGCCGGAGGCCTCCCCCCAGCAAGCCCACACGCATTGCTCCTTATTGAAGACTCACAAAATGGCCATTCAACCCCGCCCCTTCCCAGCAGCCCCCTTGCTCAGGATGTCAGGGGCGGAGTGCAGACCACAGCACTTGCAAACATCTTTCCCTCTAGCTAGGGCAGTGCCCGATATCAGGGTGCAGAGTTTGACTCTGTATCGCACTGGCCACTCCAGGGGCCCAGGGAAGCAAAGCTCAGCTGCTCCGGGCCACTCAGCACCATCGCTCTTATCTCTCCAGCCAGCCTCTCGATGCTGCAGGAAGCTTTGTTCATTTCCCCATGTTCAGGGTGGTATCCAAGGTCCAGCCACTCAGAAGAGGCTGCAGGCGTTCAGCAAAGGGCGTCCCTTCTAGTTGAATGTCAGCCCTGCCCTTACTTCAGGACATAGTTTTCTCATTACAGAACCCATGTTTGTTGTAGCAAGATTAGGAAATTCAGAAAAGAGCAGGGAGGAGAGAAATCATGATGATCCCAGTCTCCTCACTGAGACTGTTTTACCGGCTCTAAGTGGTATGCCATTTACATATGCCAGGCTGTCCTTCCCATGCTTCATTTCTGTCTGACTTTTGGGGTTGTTCCTTCTGCCGAACATCTAGTGAGGAATTTGGCCACTGGCTGGACCAGATTGTCCTTCTTGAAGCTTCACACTCCGAGAGAGGGTTCCCTCCCAGTGCACGTGGAGGGGGAAGGACTCTGATGCGCTTGCTGGGGTCACACGAAGGCCCGGGAGTCCAGGGAGGCCGAGTGTCCACCCAAAAGAGTGTGGGGAATGGCCAGAGCCACAGCGATTCCAGATTTGTAGTCACAAGTCTTCTCCCTTAATACTTCGTACAATTGAAAAAGGCTAGAAAGAATGATTGATACAAAATTTTTAATGACTGACCTTATTTGCAGGTGAATTGTGTTATGTGGGATCTATATGTCACTTGCTCTCTCGTGTCTCACTTTGGAGACAGCTTAGATAGGCACGGCTGTGCTTTTGACCTGCTCTAAGGGACTTCTGTAAAGAAAGTCGGCTTGTCTAGTGGCACACAGAATGGTTCATACCAGGCCTGGGTTGGTTTCTCAGCTGACCTCTGACAGGATTCCTGACCTTGGCCAAGTGCTCCCCTGGGTTCCTATTTCTTGGCCTAGAAAAGGGAGATTCAGGCTCTGAGGTCTAGAAGGTCACTTCTGCCACAGAACTTGTCTGTTGTGACTGGACTTGTCGCTTTCTCTTTCTTCGAGTAATGTAGTAATGTGTAACTACACACTACCTGTAGTGTGTCACGGGGGTGTGGTGGTGTCACTGTTTGGAGTTAGTAGACGCAGGCGGCTGGCATGTAACTCAGGTGACAGTAACTGGAACGTGGTCCCCAGGGCAGCTCAGCCTGGCTTTGTGCTGCAGTGGTGAAGCGGGACTGTCTCGTGTCAGCTACATCCTGATGGGTCTTCCCGTGTTTTGTTCCTTTTTTTTTAAAGATGTATTTATTTATGCATACAAGGTGGGGTGTAGGCCAGAGGTGTGGGGTGGTAAGAGGGTTCACCAGAGACAGAGTGGGGAGCAGAACAGGCAGATTGATGGAAACACACTGCTGAGGGGAGCAGCGGGCGAGGCAGGAGAGGTCTGCTGTGCCGTGTGGGAATCTCCCCGGCCTGGCATCGAACTCGCGTTGCTGCTGCTGACAGCTACACACCGCAGCGCCTAACCGCTGCGCCACCAGGGAGGTCCCCCATGTTTTGTTCTTAAAGACCACACTCTTTGGATAGTGACACCCATCCCAGAATTCAGCAGGTGTCTTTTGTGTGGTCTGGAGGCTGATAGGACTTGACACACGGTGATGATTCTCTCTCAAGTATTTCTTGTTTTATTAAATTTGAAATTGAGTGACTTTTCCAGCATCTCGAGAGCCAGCATCTTTTCTCTTGTCACTTCTTTTAACAGCCTCATAAATAAAGCCTCTTTTTATTTATTTTTTGTTCCTTCTGCCATTGCCCAGGTCCAACCGGTTCTCCTACTTTGTTAACTGGTTTCCTGTTCAAATCCTCTCTAGATCAGAGTTTCTCAAACATGAAGGTGCTTTTGGATCACCTTGGGGGCTTATTAATTTGGAGGTTCTAATTTTGGGCGGACATCTGGGTGGGGCCTGGGAGTCCACAGTTCTCATGGGCGTCCAAGTGATGCTGGTCCATGGCCCACACTGGTAGCAAGGGTGTCGAGTGTGTGCAGGCCAGTCTGGTCTCACCTCTTCTGCTCACTGCTGGTAGCACGAATTTGAGGCTCACTTACCTCGCCCCAACTTCAGCTGTCCACGTGTGTTCTCTGAGCTCTTAACTCCCGGAGAGAGGCTGCAGGGATAAGGGGCCCCCTCTCTGTCCTCAGGAAGTTCTCCATCTTGTTGAGAGGCCAACGTGTTAGTAAGCCACTGAGATGATGTGAAGCCTGCTGGGGTAGAGGCGGGTGTTGTCAGGGCACAAAGGAAACCACCCCCTCCCCACCCCTCTGGTGCTTGTAGGCTGGCAGTGATCAGACAAGCATCACACAGACTGATAAGAGAAAGAGTGACAGAGAAGCGTAATAAAAACACGTCTTCCTCCTGCGGACACCAGGCGCTCTGGCCTTGGGAGGCCATCTGCAGTGGCTTAGCTAAGACAAGGGAAGTTCAGGGAGGAAGACGGAAATTCAGCCAGGGAGTTTATCTGGAGAACGAATACAGATTTAAGTTCTGCTTTCTCCACAAAAAAGATAAGGAGATTGGGTCTTCCTGGGAGTGGCCCTTAGAGAGTTTGTAGATAAACATCACAGCAGCTTCCACCTGCCTTCCTCAGAGTCCCTCTCATGAAGTGAACCTCTTGACACCGACACGTGTTGGGGGGCAGATCTCTGCTCCCCTGCGGTGTAAAAGGCAGCATCCCAGGAGAGGAGCCATTTGAGTCTGTCGTCTCAGACCCCTGACCCGGGGTGGGGGCCCTTTGACTGTCCACATGTTAGTTTTTCCTGCCACCTTTCATTTGTTTCATCTTCTTGGCACCATATTTTTATGATTTTGAGAGGTCTCTTTGATTTGGGGGCATGGATGTTTCCAAGTGTTATCCACACCTCATTCGCGCAGCCGCCTGTTCCCAGGGTCTGGTCTGAATTTCCTGGGCTGAAAGACGCGGCCGGGCCCCCCTGTGCTGTCCACGCTCAGCTCTCCGTCTCGGGGAGGTGGACAGCAGTCTGGGTACCTGTAGGTATTTAGACCGAGGCGTGAAATATTGTGGCCGCAGCTGACTTCCAGATTTTGGCATTCGGTAATGTGAAACAGGTTGCGGCTTGCCTCTTCAAAGAGACGGTTATTTACCTGTAAATGGAATTTATTGATAGGGAGAACCCAGTAGATGAAAACAGAGCAGAGAGCAAGACAGTCCTGGGGCTCCTCCGCCCTTGGCTTGAAAGCACACGTTTTATATTTAGTGTACCCCTTTCCGGTGGCTGGGGAAGACTGTGGCATGTTTTAAAATATTGAAAAAAGAGAACTGGTTTTTAAAAAAAGAGTGTAGAGTGTGGTTCCTGATAACTTCACCTAAGACCATTTAAGGGGGAACTTCTAGGTTCAAAAATAATTCAAAATAAGGCGCGAGCTGGTGTCAGTTTAAAAGCAGGTAGAGGAGGAAGAGACCTCTTTTAGAGCTTAAGGAGGAAGTAACTCTCACTTCCATTTTCTTCTGTGTTCCTCCCACTTTCTTTAACATTCTGGTCTTGTTTCCTGTAGGTTCCCTTCCTGACAGTCTCGCTGTGTTTATGCAAAGTCAAAGTTGCTGTATAACCAGCAAGACTGTGGTGTATGTACAGCTTGAGGGTTTCCAAGACAGTGAAAGTAGCACAGGGGAGAAAGGGACTAGGTTGGGGGTGAGGAGCCAGCCCCTCCCTTGGAGAGAGTGGGGAGACCTGAAAACAGGGCTGTGGCCTCTTTTCTGAAGATGTGTATTGCAGACCACACTGGGCTTTGACTGTTCCCTTTCTGTGGGGCAGCTTTCCCTTCAGAGTCTGGTGTGGGTGCAGGGTCCTGGCAGGGAGAACCTTCCATTGTTTCTACCCCCACTGTCCAGAGGACGCCAGATATGGGGCCTCAGTCTCTGTCCCGTGCTCTGGTGATTTCTGAAATACTTTATGATTCATTTTTTCTTGGTGCTTAGGGGAACTGACACTGAACTCGGTGAGTTTTGACCTTCACCTGGAGAAGATGGAAATGTTCTGTTCCGTGCAGAGTCGGTGCTACTGTGGCCGTGAAAGCATTGGCAGCTTTGAATTTTCGGTTCAAGCAGGGTTTGGTACAACAGGCTGCAAAACTGTGTAGATGGGACGAACTCCTTTTGTAAAATGAGTGAAAGCGAAGTTTCCACCTCAGTCGGCAAGCTTTTGGAGCTGTGCCCGTCCCACCTTCGGTAAACTTGAAGAGCACTAGCCCAGCGTGTGTTTCCACTTACTGAAAATGGATGTGTAAAGGGAGAAATGTGCGTGGACTCCTTACTTAGAAACAGATGCTGCTGCTTTGCAAGGGAGGAGTGAAAGAGGTAGAAAAGCAATAAGAGAACCCTGAGTCCTGGGGGAACGGGGGGCTGCCAGCACATGGGATATCAAATTCAATCTGGGAGCGAAAATTGTTTACTCAGAGGAGGAGTTGAGGACGCATCAGTAGCGCACAGAGCTGTGTGCTCCGGCCAGAGCTCCTGTGCTGGGGATTTCATTTGCTTTAACACCCTCTCTGTGCACCCACCCCCAGGCAGGTGACTGTGCGTATTGGCGTATGCCCATGTGTGAAGTTGCAGTGTATGGAGTGAAGTAAGATCCGATTGCAAAAATGGCCTGTCAGCTTTTACACAAGATGTGACCATATGTTCCTTTCGCCAGACCTCACAGCTGCGGCCAGAATGTCCGCCATCGCTCCAGGCCTGAGGAGTATATCGATCTTATCGAAACCAAGTATTCCGTTTGTAGCATACTTTCTGTCTCTACTGTTCTTTTTTCTTAGGTCTCTGAGCACCCCTGAGAATATCAGCTTCTGGGGTCAGGGGCTCTTGTCCCTTCATGAGGGACATGAGGTCCAGGGCCTGTGGTGTCAGAGATGCTGGCTGAATTTGGGCAGGCTTGTTGATGTAGAACTATCCAGGAAAGGTGGTGTTAATGCCCTTTTAATTAAAGTTCAAGTGTCAACGTCAACAGTTGACCCAAACTGATCTTTATTGGGTCATAAAGATCAGAACCCTAAATGATCTAAATAGGCTGTCTTCTGAGCTGAATCAAAGAAATTCAAAAGACATCTTGAGGTACAGGTACCGGGCCTTGAATGAACCATTGTCCCCACAGAAAGGGGAAATGGCGAGAAGAAGGGCCTGAGGAGGTGGGGTGGGTGGAGACCTGGGTGTTAGCGAGGGACGAGCGCCGAGGCTGCCAGGCTAGACTCATCCCGTCATCCCTCAGTGGGTTCTCAGAGCTGTGGCGTCAGAAGCGCGTTTCACTCCTGTAAGTGCAGTCTCTGGAACACCACAGAACATGGGCGATTTCTCCCATGTCCAGCTTGGTGCTGCCTGGAGTGTGATGGAGGGTGGGGGCAGCGGGTCCTGAGATTGCAGTGAGGGGGCGCGCCTGACTCTAGTTGCCTGCAGCCTCCCGTGACACAGGCGTGGCCAGCTGTGGCCGGCTGTTCAGCACAGAGCCTGTTCCCCGTTCCCTTTCGGCACCTGTGGGGTAAATGAGAATCATCAGGTTTTTCCGCCCTGCCCACAATGATGGACCTCTGCAGGCCAATGCACATGCCTGATGGCGGGCACCTGGCATGGGGTGCGGGCCTGCGTGAGTGGGCACATCTGAGCCAGAGACTGGGCTTATGAGCAGAGAAGCAGCAGCGGCGGCGGCGGCGGAAGCCGCAGAGAACAGAGCGTGGAGCAGAGGACTGTTCGGAGTGCAGCCGGGAGACCACAAGGCACCACCAGAGAACCCGAGAAGGTGAATATTCGCCGGGGGCTGGGGGCCTGCCAGCCTCCTTGTCCCCCGGCCCCATCGCCTGCCCTGTACCTGGCTGCTTCTCTACAAGAGACCAATAAAAGCCTAAAAAGCCACCGAGGGCCCAGACTGCTCCCTCCTTTCCTCCTTCAACCTTGTGCGCAGCTGCATAGGCAGCCTGGGTTTCCGCGTCATCCTGCCTCTGCAGCCCCTCCTGAGCGCCTGATTCCTGCCACGATGACGCCTGCGTCACAAGAGCTGCATTCCCGCAGCCTGACCCGGTTGAGAGGGAAGAAGTTTATGACAGATTGCACTGGAAAGAGAAGGGGCTCCGGAAGGGCCCTGGAGCGTGCGCCCCAAGGCCCACACTCCCGCACTCCTAAGGGGTGTAAGGTTAGGGAGCGGCTCCGGGAGCTGTTCCCCAAACACTGATTTCCGGGTTCAGTCCCCAGAATGTTTCCGGATCTGACAGAAGCCCCTGCTGGAGGCGGCTCTGTGGGAGCCCATGTTTGTAGAAAGCATCCCCTGGTCTTCTCTGAGAGTGGCGGGGGCGGGGACCAGGGGCTCCCTGATTTCTCAACGATGATGATTCTTAGAAAGGGATTACTTAGCAGCTGTGAGTTTTCGAAGCTTCTGCTATAGAGCGCCTACCTTTACTTAGCTATTTACAGGGATTAAGCCCCTGACTACCAGAATGGGGCAGTACGCTAGGGTGGGGGGTGAGGGTTCCCTCCGAGATCACACGAGGAAAGGACTGTAATTCAAGTGTTGTTACTACCGGACAGACATTGAGTTGCTTATAAGGAGAGTCCGAAATCTAACTGAATGTTTTATAGGCATTATTTTATTGTGTAAATATGGTATTTTACAGGATAATACCTTGTTTCACTATATAAACTACTATTAGTATTATTTCTTTGTTTACAGTTGAAGGAAAAACACAATGGAAGCTACTTAAAATACGGAAATGCTTCCTCAGCCAAGAGGTCAAGGGGTTATTTGGAGAACGGGCAAACTCAGAATAATGTGGCAGCGCTAGAGCTCCTGGCCCTGGGGCCGGGAGCTTTAGAGACCAGGGCTCTGTCCAGGAGAGTAATACGGGTTCGAGATAGCTGGGGGGCAGCCCATGGTGTAAACACTTACTCTACCCGTGCTAGATTTCTTCACCTCCCACTGCCCCCCAAATTTATTATTATTTTTAAAGGTTTGTTTTTCTTTATGCATATAAGAACTGGGGTATAGGCCAGAGGTGTGGGGGGGGGGTGGGGGTGAGAGGATTCACCAGAGACAGAGTGGGGAGCACAATAGGTGGATCCACTGAAATACACTGCTGAAGGGAGCAGCAGACAAGACAGGAGAGGTCTGCTGGCACCATGCGGGTCAGCTCCTTGGCCGGGGATCGAACTCATGTTGCAGTGGCTGGCGATAGCTTGACAGTGCTGAGACTCAACCCCTTGTGCCACCAGGGAGGCCCCCACCCCCAAATTTAAAATCCGCTCTGGATTTCTGCCCTCATCTTCTCATGCAGGCCTTCGGACAGTTCGTGCTAACAGACGAGGCAGGCAGTACCCCCC